>JAUUDY010596229.1:0-10038 GCA_032361765.1 Panulirus inflatus | reverse complement strand
TTTCACTCATTCACTCCAAATGACCAAACCAGTTTGGCACATCCTCATAGCTGTCCCAACTACACTATTTTTATTACCACATTTCTTTCTTATCCTTTTATTTCTTAATCGATTTAACCACCTCAGACAACATTTTGTCCTCAAACATTTAATTTCTAACACATCCACCCTTCACACATTCTCATCTATAGCCTATGCCTTGCAACCACACAACGTTGGGACTGCTATACCTTCAAACGTACTCATTCCCACCCTCCCAGATAATGACGTCTCTTTTTATAGATTCCTCACTGCTCTCAGAACATGTGCTCCCTCATCCACCTTATGACTCACTTATACTAATATGGTTCCATTTGTTGCCATGTCCACTCCCATGTATCTAAAACACTCTAATACCTCCATTCTAACTCACACCACTTCCCTACTAAACCATGTAGGCTTGTTCATATTTACGCTCTCAACTTCCTTCACACATCCTCCTAAAGTCTGACACCAACTTCTGCAGTTTCTCACTCAAATCTACCACCAGTGGTGTATCATCATCAAACAACAACAGACTCAATTCCCAAGCCCACTCTCATGCCCTACAGACTACATACATGCCCCACTCTCAAAGAATCTTTGCATTTACCTTCCTCAACACCCGGTCTCTAAACAAACAGCCGCAGACCCACCTTCACATGGAACCACTCCCTCCTGTCAACCTCCTTGATAAAAAGATGATCTTTCCATCTGGTTGTTCTCCTTCCACACCATTTATTTGTAAGTCCCTCCAAAAGAAATCTCTGTTAATACTATCAAATGTTTTCTCCAGATCCATAAATGCCACAAACAAATCCTCGTTTTATTATTATTATTATTATTATTATTATTTTTCCTATATACTATCACATTTCCATCTGAGATAGTCATGACTGGAGCATGCTTTGCCTGTCACATAAGTCACTATATTGTAGAAAATAAAGATATGCTACATCACAGGCCGCTGTCCCAAAAGTGTGGTACACCAAAAAGCTCCCACATGTTACCACCAACTACAACCACAACTTAGCCATAACCAGCCCGAGCTGAAGCTTTATTATTAGGTACAGTCATTAATATTGAGGATACTTGACTCATGGAGGCTTATGAAAGTATTTTCAAAAGGGGGAAAACATGGATATAAGGGATTTGCTTTTACAAAGGTAAGACTATAGGAATATGTGTTCTGTGTCCTCAAAGGGATAAAAGCAATATATATTTCTAATAGAATATTGCCATAAATATATAGTTTAATTCCATTCAAGTAACTATGACCGTTAATGTATCAGATATATGTATAAGCGAGAAATAAAACAAATACGTCGAATGATGATATATTTCCAAATAGTGCCGTCATGATATATGGTATCCTTGGGTTGGTACGGTGGAGCACACATGAATTAACAAGAAAAAAATACAAAAATCTAAAAGAAATCCTCAATAAGGACGACGATAGCTCATCGAAATTTCTTGGTGAATTATAATTTTGTAACTAGTAGTAACAATGTCATTAGAACAGACTTTTTTTTTATATAAAAAATCATGAAGATCGAATGATCTTTGTTTATCTTGGTCAACTTTTGGTGAGTGCAACGTGTGTGTTATAATGGCTTCAGCAATGAACCTGTTGGCTAGTTTAGTTCCCAGATTCTTCAGGAAAGCTTATTGCAAGTACAGGACAAGTAAGTGATGCGAAATAATAACTGTCTAACGTGAACCTTCGTTGTTGGTCTATATTGGGACAACCTTATCAATATTAATTCCGGCATATCCTGACTATTTTTCGAGAATATATATTGTCATTATAGTAAGATTGATTTCTTAGAACACTTATTGCCACTCAAAAAAATGATATTTCGCTGATAAACAAGCAATTGTCAATATAGGCTAACAAAGAGAGAGCAAGTAACTTGAATATGTAGAAATAATGTGTGTACAGCTGATTTAACGAGAAGGAATAACCAAAGTATTATATATAAGTTCTAATAATAAATATTTTTATATCCTTACCCATGAAGTGCATTGTTTCATTATACTATGTTAAGATTATGATGTAGGGAATTTGAAGTTAGGGTTTTTTTTTTAGTCGTAAGGGGACCAGGATCCTTCACTCTCCCAACTTGCTCCTGAAGATGGTGGGGGAAAAATATATATATATAAATGGCCTTTTCGTCTCAAGATAAAGAGTCCAATGGCCACCTCATCAGGACAAGGAGTCCTAATGACCCTGCATGGCTTCGGAGTGCAGTTTATGCTTCTCTTCAGGAGACGGATAACTTAACCTAACCTACTTCAGGTTTTCATTTTCAAGGCTGAATAACCCGGTGGAAATCTAATCTGATTTAGAAACCTTACTTCAGACACGTAACTTAGTCACTAAAGAACAAAGGGATAGTATTTCTCTATATAGGCAGACATTTAATTAAAAGTTTTCCCCCTTAATTACGAGTGGAATATCTCCAGTTTTTGGTATCTTCCTCCCCCAGACGTACCAGATATTTGAGAGTGATCGAAGTGAACAATATTGTAGTTGGCCTGGCCACCATAAGTAGTCTTTGTAGTCCATATTCTACTCAACTGATTGTCCTACAGAAATCACTGTAATTGTATGAGTCCAGAAGATCCATAGGTATGTGTATACAAGTTCATTAATGAAATTTGAACTTTTGTTCAACTAAAAAGTTCGCGGTGAATTTTGGCTGTGAGTCTGGACTTTTCAGACATGGTCATAATCTCGGGTCTAGTGATTCACAAAGTACATTCTTTAATGTTGTTTGAACAATATATGAAATGAAAGTATAACCATTGGTAAACTGCACCAAGGTAACTCTGTTATGTGTATTTGATACATAATACCATATAAAGTGTCGTTCTGTTAAGAACGTTTTTGAAAAAAATCCAAATGATATTTCTTAATGAAAGAGAGAGAGATGGGTTGAAATATATCATAATCAAAATTGGTCCTGATTCTCTGGCATCTCCATCCGCTCCTGACAGGTATAGTTTATATTTTAGGTTAGGGAATGTTAAGGTTAAACCAGTGTAGAAAATAGAAAGGGTAAAATATTCAGGTGGTATGAATTAAAGGTAAGTGTAACCCTGAGCTGATATTCAGAAATGCCTGGATTTGAAAGTGCGTCCAAGTTTAGCTTGCTGGAACCAATCATGTCTGCTGACCTTCTCTCTGTATTCGTATACATTAAAGATCATGATGTAGATTATGTAAACGAAAAACGTCTGAGCAATCACATCGTATGATTTTTTTTATTCATACCCATTTGATTATTGCTTTCTTTTAACCTTGCCTACGAAAATGGGCATTAATGTTCGAGATTGCTGCTCCCACCCAGAAATAGTGGAAATTGTTAACACTGTCATGACCTGTGGGACAGTCCCGCTCAGCAGGTCGGGTCGCTCATGGGTTCGAATCCTGGTAGCGGCAGTCGGCCACCAGTCAACCCAATTGTTCATCCTCCCTTTTGGACTGATCCATAAATTGGTGCCTAGTATATGCTAGGGTATGTGTTTGTGTTTGAGTACACACATATAATAGTAAAGACATGGTACATATATACAAGGTTAGAGATGAGGCGATACAAGTGTAAAACTCAGTACAAACTAATCACACGCACGTGAATTTAAGAACATTTACACAACTTTTAAGGCTTCCCCAACTCCTATACCTTCCCCTTCCAGTCCTCTTTAACGGCCTCAACAACATTATATCCACAACAAAATAAGATTGACTATAAAAGGTGTTGATAAGGGCAGGAAAGATCATCAAATTATACACATCACTTTTCAAGGGGAGCTCAAGCTCACTGCTCCAGCCAAAATTTTCCATTCTAATGACCTGGGAAGCAGATGGCTTTAACATCCCCTTCAAGATCCAGGTAGCTAATGAAACTAACCCTGGAAGATGTAGGGTGATGAATATATGAGGGAGATTGACAGACAACAGTGAATACCATATAGGGTAAACAAATCACAAGGAACATAGTGAAAGGGACCTTGGTGGTGTTGACGTCATGCCAACCTTGTCACCAGAGCAGAATGATGAGAGGGATCTTTGAGAGAAATTTTAGTTCAATGTTGCATGAACTACGCACTATAGATTCGACTCAAGCTGGAATATACCACAACAACCTGGTAGCTCTCCTCACCTGAGGAATAACATAGAACTGCCGGAAAGGTTCCAGAGGAACGTAATAGCAATTTTACTTAACGTGAGTGAAATAAGTTACTCAGAGAGAGGGAAGCCCTTTATCTGCCCACTGTGGAAGAAGTATAAGGGGAGACGCGATAACCACATATAAATGAAAGTAGACTAAGACAGTTGACGGTGGGACGTGAAGTATTTCTTCAACAGAACTGTAGACATGGAACAAGTTAAGCTGTGAGAGGAAGTAGATGCGACTGCCATCAGAAAATTGAACATACTCTTAATTATAGTAACATATAAAACGTTTGGTCCCACGGATGTCGACCTCCCTCCACATATATTCAAATATGCCACACTGAAAAGGTGATAACTAATGAAATATCTCTAGGTCTTTGAGGGAAGGAAACGTGATCATATTGCAAAGATGCCGATTTGGCCTTTATCCTACCACAATCCGCCAGCTCACTAAACTAACACGCGCGGATATCATATTGCTTCGGGTTTAGTGATGAGGTTGTACTGAGTGCAGCCAGCAACAGGCAGATAGATATTCTGCTCATTGGTTCATTTCATTCACTTGTTAAACTTTTTTTCTCTTTTGTCTGTATGTACATGTAGATCGTGAAGGGTACCAGTAACCTTCGCCAGTTTCAGTTAAGATATGATGGAACACTTTTTGTAAAATGGCAACCATCTCAAGTGACAGAGCCAAATTGGTGGAAAATGGAGTGTCATCACATCAAAATGCCCGTAGTGTGAATTATTCCACTTTATGTGTAAAAATCTTGAAAAATATTGATACATATACAAACTGTATCACTATATACTTATCTAAGATGGATTTTGGATTACACACAGGCCGTTTGGTATCATTGATACCCTGATATCAGACATGAAGTTAGTATTAGGTTCGAGAGTGTCGTGCTAAGGAGGTATAGGTTAGCTCATGAACTCTGTACGTTTAAAAGGAAAAAAAAAAAGAAGTCTTAGATCAACACACCACATGTATATATCTCCGATGTAGCATTTTATTCACGTTCGTCCTTGGGGGGAGGGAAGGAAATAAATTTATTTGATGGTGGGCAGAGAACGGACGAGAGCACACACGCATGGTATCAGCTGTGTTTACAATCGTGTTGTCAACTGGGGAGGAGGAGGACCTGGGTCCACGGTCCTGATCACCTGGTGTCATCCCCTCGCTGTTACCTGGCTCCTCCTTGTCACACTTGGGCGACGGCCCATCGCCAACCTAGCCCTCTAGTCGTCCCCAGGATTAAGAAGGTATTAAAGATTTTTTCCCCCCCTTTAAACTGCGGGGTGTGTGCGAACAGCCAAAGAGTGCCTATGAATCGATGAACGTCATGAGAGTTATAGTGACCAAGGAAGGGTTAGGGAGAGCATGTCAGAGAGGAGGTGTTCCTCGCCGGTAAGAGAATGTAATTGTGAACAGGAACTAATCATAACCTATGTAACCCAATATGTAACCTACTTGAAAGGGGAAAAATAGAATCACCTGAGAGGATCAGACTCCTGAATCGAAAAGCACCCTTGTAACTCTGCAACTTAAAAGGTAGTAGAGTCTTTGAACGACTTCTAGCATGTAGAATGATACATTATTTACTGTTCTTGCACCATCTTGTTTAAATGGTGATTTGAGGAATAACTTCACATAGCACTGGACCTGATGGGGAAATCATATGGATATCTTAAATTTTTATATGATGATTATATATGTTGGGTGATTTATCAGTTTAGAACTAGTTCTGGATCTTAATGATTTTGTTTATGAATATTAGTGTAGAGTTTAGATAAGTATATGAATTGTAGAGAATGATTTGGACCATTATCTATATGTGGTTTCATAATACATTACTGGATAAGGTGATGTTAGTGAGGGTTATGAATGTCCGGGAAAATTTGGGGACAGTTAATGTAAAAGTAGATGAAACATGTACAAAATCAAAAGAACCTATGAACACTTCACCTAACCTCCAAAACAATTGAGATTTGCCTTGATATTTAATTTTGTAGTTGAAATGTATGGGACACACCCATGATTAAACATTGCACCATCTGATGAGTGTCACTAAGCAGATGACAGACCACGTGGTCATATATGTCATTGCCCACCCAGTCCACAAACAGTCATTTCATGTAGTCCCCAACTGCAGAATGAATTAATGGTATGTAAGCACCACATTTTCCTTTATATTCATAAGCATCTTCATTGCTTTTAGTATCTTGGAATGAAGTACAGTGCTTGAAATCACATTCTGCAGCCATTATTGTATTATCATTGCAAAATAATTTCACTCGAACCCAAAACTTGTTTTGATACCCAGCTGATTTGATAATGGAGAGGGCTGTGAAAATTAGGGAAAATGCAGGGTTATGGTACAAATTACCTGAAATGCTTTTAGAAATCAACAGAACTAGTAAGGGTTTTTGTTATTTTGGGCAATCACCGTATTAGCTGTAGAATTTCTGGTGAAAGTTTTTATTGCATAAGATAAGAAGTTGGTAGTGGCAGCATCTGTGAAGATCAGGAAAATGTGATTAAGTTAAAGAAAGTGAAACACAAGAAATCATTTGAACCAATGAAAACCTGACCTTAAACTACCAACTATGATGTTTTTGTTTTTATCCCATGTAGTGTGTATCCTGTATTTGGTAGAAGGAAGCAGAAACACTCAAACAAATTTACCAGCAACTAAGTATAAACCAAAATAATCCCTAATTTTTTTTTTATAACATTAAGAATAAGATAAATTTTGATCGCTTGAGGAAGTTCACAGGTTCTCTTGAATTTTACTACAAGCATGTGTTACACAGTCCTTGAAAGTTAACGCAGAGAGTGAATTAGAATTGGATGAGAAGGCAAAAGTTTAGATATATGAAAATATGAAATTTGAAGAGAGAACATTGGATACTTGGTGCATGGCTAAGTGAATTGTTAGACAGAAATTGAATAATGAAACTGTAGATGAAATTCTTGACATTGTTTTTTGTGTAGTATGAGGGATGTAGCAATTCTTTGTTTCTTTACATAGTTTTGTTTGTTTTGTTGCATGCATATTCTTCCTCATGAATCGTCAAGTCATAGTACATCATTCCTCCCTATGTTGTATCATCTTTCTACCATTTTCTAATACTTCTGTTCCTCCTCAACTTCCTTTCGCCTTCTTTTCGCTTCCCTATAATCATCCTTTCCCCACCATTGACTATCTTTTCCATAATCTGCTTGCTCTTGCTTTCTTTCTCACTTTTCTCTCCACTTTTGCTGTAATTTTTCTTCTTGTCGGAGGTAAAGCCATGCCATTGATAACATTGAGTAGTAGATAAGATTAGGGACTTGTTTCATTTGCTGTATTGCTGTCTCTGAATTGGAGAAAATGTAAAAGTATCATTACAAATATGTAGAAATTGCTAACAGCTTTTTAAGTAGTTTGTGGAAAGTACACTAACATATTACTTCTCTGTCAGGCCAGCAACTTGAATTAAGACACAAAAGGAGGATTACAAGAATGGAGACCTTAAGGTAAGCAACACTACAGTTGAATTTGCTAAGCAAAAAAATTAAGTTTACCGGAGAAAATAATCTTAATTTTCCAAGCCAATGGCATATCATCTACTGAGGGGTTTTTGCAGGAACAACAATCCATATATGCTATCAGTAGCTTGCAAATTTTCCTTATAATGCTTGGATTCTTGTATGTCTTGTACATACAGTGAGTACTGCACTTAACTTAGCTAGCCCATATGTAATTGTTACAAAGAATATCTGACTGATAATGGCTTGAATTTAGACTGTAAAATAGAATTCATGAAAATGTAATGCTATCATTGAATCTTCTGAAGAAAGAAATATTGTGATTTTCTGATTAAGCAACTGTTTCAAGTGGAGTTGGTGAAAGTAGCTTTGTTTTTTGAAGAAGCTGGTTCCCAAAAATTGTCAGTCATCCACCAAAAATGAAATAATTTTACTTTTTCTACTACTTTTCTAATATAAAAGTAGACCTTTTTTTTAGATCTAGGACTGAAATTCTTCAAAATCCATGCTCTGTCGAGAAAAATAATGATTTACATAAGAAATATGAAAAAATGAACCCAGACATACTGTCATTTTACCATTCCATGACAAATCTTTTGGCATATGTCAGTATATTAGATGATAGGTAATAAGAAGGAGCTAGGAAATGGCACTAGAGTTGACCAGTTATAGAAACTTTTGCTGTTTCACCCCCTTGAGGGAGTTCCTGGAGGGAATGAGCATCAGAGATATAAATGGATAGATAGATAGATAGATAGATGATAGGGACTTTATTATTGAATATGTATGTAAGGTCTTTGTTTTACTTTCATACTTGTTTGCCATTAATCACATTAGTTAGCATCAAAAGTAGATGATTGATCCTCTCCTTACTGTGTTTCTTCTTTACGTCAGTAATACCGGAAGGGAGGATTTTCAGCCCCCAGCTCTTATACTTCTTAGGCGCCTTCTACGACATGCAGGGGATAGGGGCAGTATTCTTTCTTCCCTGTCTTAAAGGATACCTGTATTTAAAGCATTATCTATAAGAATGGTCGTATATCAGAAATGTTAACGTTAAATCATGGCTATTTACTCTGTGTGTCCACTAATTGCAGTGTTGATCACAGATGGCAGCACACACAGACATGTGGCAGAGCTTTCAAGGATATAAGGCTGTTCCCTCTTTTTGCAGTAGAAGGAAAGTTTCTATGAAGCTGTGGAGTAAACCTGCATCCTGCGTCAAATGCCTATAAATGTCAAAGCAGATATGTCTTTTAGAATCAAAAGGGTTAATGTACAAAGTGAATGTATAAGGAGAAACTTAAATGTTTAAGTTGTTTGGTTTCAATTGTAGCTTTATAAGATCTTCATTATTTCATGTTTGTTTTGTATATGTGTTCTGGAGTTAGGTTGATGAATAGGCAGATTTCATGTTAGATGAGATAATTGTGAATTATTGTTAAGGAGAATATTTAGTGAGTATATTTGATAACTTTTTAGGTATCGGTATCTTTTTTCTCACCAACAGAATAGCATGCATTTCTTGGAATGTAGAGACCACATGGCCAGAGCAGGACCTTCACACTTTAATGGGAGTTCGCAAAGATCCCATTATCAAGCGTGGCTTGGACGATCACCTTCCAGACTTATATTTTGTATGGTGAGACTTTGAAAAATGTTTGTAGATGTACAGTGTTTTGTACAACAGTAGAACACTTTTTGATGAGATTTAGAATCTTGTTTATGTGTCTTTTTAGTTGAGCATAAATTGTGCAATTAATGCTGTATATTAACTGAAGGTAATTGCTTGATATATATATTTTGCAAAATATATCCCTTTGCCATGTTTCATTTTAGAAGTGATTGCAGTATCTGATTCCATACTCACAAGAATTGTTGGAGAAATTGGGAGTCATTCACTAAAACTTATGTCTTCTCAGCCTTCAAGAGGTAAAGTCACAACCTCAGAATGTAGTGATGGATACCCTGTTTGAGGAGCCATGGACCAGTGCATTGAGGGAAATTATTGGCCCACACAATTATGTGAGGATCACTGGTGAGCGTTTGCAAGGGATAGTCACGAATGTATTTGTCAAACGACAGCATCTCCCTCATGTCCGTGACATACACACTTCAGTTGTCAGAACTGGCTTAGGGGGGTTTTGGGTAAGTTTTTTTTCTTGCACCATTTGGACAATTTTTTTCCACCCCCCTCCCATATGCTGTGTACCTGGCTGTTAGACGCAGCTTTGTCCCATTAGATTAGAGGTCTCTGTATTTCATGCTTATGGGTAATGGGATAGACAAGACGCAAGAAATGGAA
>JAUUDY010596228.1:0-18272 GCA_032361765.1 Panulirus inflatus | reverse complement strand
GTCAAAAATGATGGGTCAAGCCGGCTGAAATACATAGTAGTTATGATTTTGGGTAACTCCATTTTGATTTTGATTGGTCCATTTGAAATGTTGGATTTGGTTACTCTTCATGAAAATTCTTTTTTTGACTATAGATATGGTACAACTTTGGAAGCCTTAGATTCAGTTTGGAGGGATCATGCTTTGAATTAGTGGTAGATATAGAATCTTGTTTTCATGAAAGAGAAGACTCACCGTTTTGTTTTTAATACATCATTGTAAAATCTACTCTAGTTTCTTATGTGATATTGTGATTTATTGGATTTATATATTTCCTCTACTGACAATAGTTTCACTTAGGATTAAGTGTGAGTTTTGTGCAGACAAACACCTGTATGAAATTAATTTCTTTATTGATTGTACAAGAATGTAAAATCTTTATTTGTACACAAAGCAAATGTCTGTATATGCACTTCTTACTGTACACACACACACACACATATTATAGCTGTTGCCAAACTCTACCTGCAGAAGGTTATGCTAAGTGAAATGTCACCCTCAACAAGGCTATCATTGGGAGTGCAAGCCTCATCAAGGAATGTTTCACCCCAAGTTAGTCCATCAGTTCCCTGCTGCTGGAATTTGTGAAGCCTTAAAGCTGCAGGAACTCCTGGAAAAGGGGTCCTAGGGTAATATCCAAATGACAGCTCTGGTTGTAAGCTGGAGGTTGGCATCAAGATTCTGTGGAGTGTGTGTACAAAACTAAGGCAGTAAGGTGCAAAATAGGATGGTTTGAGTGTAGGTTTAACTAGGAACCTGGAGTAAGTTTAGATACCTAAGAGTAGACATAGTAAATGGAACCATGGGGGATGAAGTAAGTCAGAGGGTTGGAGGGACTAAGGTCTTGGTGCACAAAGAAGCATGTGGAGAGGTCATTAACTATAAAGGGTAAAGAAGGGTTAGTCTGAAGGTATAGCACTCCAGACAGAGGTGTATGGATGACTTGTGGGCCTTGAGTGCAAAGAAAAAACAGGGCAGATTAGTTGGAAATGAAGTTTCTGAAGATACTCGGTGATGAGACATTGATCATGTAAGGAATAACATTGTCAGAAAGGGGTGTGGAACAGAGCATGGTGTGATTGACAAGGCCAGCCAGTTAGTGCCAATATAGTTTAGGCATATATAAAAGATGAATGAAGACAGAAATAGAGGATGCAGTAAGTGTGTCAAAAGTGAAGGAAGCAAGGGGGAAACTGAAGGTGGAAGGATGAAGTACAATAGGCTTCTAAATATCATGGCCTAAACGTTTAATTCAAAGAGGCATGCACTGGAGAGAAGGAACTTGATCTGTTTGGGGCATGACGAAGGCAGATGAAAGTGTCTGCAAGTGGTGGGCTTAGGTTTCAATGCATTATATATGTTAGCTAGAGAGATGTGAGCAAATGAAGCCATTTCTTTGTTCCTGGTGCTGTCTTCCTAATGTAGGCCATTACATCAAATATGGAGAAAAAAAAATATATAAATTATATATTTTTTTTTTCTACATTTGCCATTTCCTGCATTAGCAAGGTAACATTAAGGACTAAGCCTTAGAGGGAATATCCTCATATAGCCCCCTTTTTTGTTCCTGCTTTTGGAAAATTAAAATCATGAGGGGAGGATTTCCAGCACCTCGCTCCCTCCCCTTTGTTGCATTTTATGACATGCAGGGAATACATGGGAAGTATTCTTTCTCCCCAATTCCCAGAGGGAAGGATGGAGTGAAAAAGATTTTGGAGCGATCAGGTCCTGAACACACAGGAGGGTGAGATGTGTGGTGTCTGGGGTAAACCATGGAAAGGTCTGTGGGGCCCAGATGTGGATTGGGAGTTGTGGTTTCGGTGCATCACACACGACAGCTAGAGACGAAGTGAACGAATGCGGCCTTTTCTTGTCTGTTTTCCTGGCAGTCTTGCTGAAGCAAGAGGGGGTAGTGATGTAGTTTCCTGTGGGAGAGAAAAAATGTGATTATTTACTTTTGCATTACAGGAAGGGAGTTCTACATATGTTGGGCCGTTGGGCCTAATTTCTTAAAATTTGGGGAAAAAAGTTTGAAACTTATGCTGTTTGCAATACAGTTTCCATGCAAAGCTTGTTCTATACTTTATTAAGCTATACAAATTTCTCGTGTCACTTTTGCAGTTTCCTGCTGTGTCCACCCATTAACATTTCATATATTATTCTGAAGACCTGCTCAGTGTTAGTTATCATTAATTTCTTCACTCTTTCTTCTCCCATCATATGTGGTAATTCCATGGCAGCTGCCTAAGCCCCTGTATCTCAGTTCCCTTACCTTGGATACAATATTGCTGCTGGAATTTCTCCAGCAGATCAGTGTCTCCTCAAGTAGGGTGAGGAACTTGGTGTTGTGTGATTTAATTTGCATCTTATATATAATGTATGTAATTTTGGGAACTTTTCACTGTCTATGCTCCTGACGGTAGTTTTAATATGAGTAGAAATACACCTCATTTACAATCCTCTTGGTGTGATTTATGAAATGATGACTGGGAATTATGTCGTCCTCCGAGTCCTTTTCACTAATAATTTTTGCAATTTTGCTACTGCAAGATGGCAGTCATTATTAAGTCTTCTTTTATGAAGTCCTTTCATCATCATGTATCATACAGGTAGGTTGAATTTAATGAGCTATGTATTTGATCACAGCTGGAGCCTTTCAAGATCACTTCAGGTTTTTTTTTTACAATCCTGTTGACACCTTATATCTTTCAGAATTTTTGATATCTGCAAATATGTTGAGGTATGATTTCAATCTTGTGGCAGGTAATTTACATAGATCTGGAACAGCAGTGGTCCTAAGACAGAGACCTTTTGATCCCTTTGGTCACTTATCTGTTTCATAAAAGCAACTCAAATGGCATCCTTTTTCATATACCAAAGCCCCTTTGTTATTCCTACTTGCTCCAATTCTATTGACCTCCCAGGATGGAGAGTGTGAAAAGCTTTCTGGCCATCCAAGGACACTCAATCCACCTACCTGGTTCTCTTGTCTAGGTCAGTGCTCATTCCGACTTTGTTGTCAAAAAGTTTTGATGTGCATGACCTTCCTTTTTAATTTTGAATTTGACAATTTGTTTTGTGAATGACAATGTATCAGTATGGATCATTCTTCGTCTTTCCCAACAGTTTCTTAGAGAGCTCTTCTATTCCTCTTTTTGTAGTACTGTACTCATTTTTTGCCCTCTTCTTAAAAGTTCCATCCCTCTTGCTGGATATAATTTCAGTATACATTCCTATCTATTTTCTTTCACTTTTTGACATGGAGCCTGTTGCAACACTGTCCCATTCTCTGACGAGACTGCCACTGCCAAGTCTATAATAATGAGTGTCTTCACTTTGTATAGCTACCTGCCTTGCACCTCATCTTTGGTATGACTTTCTTGGATTTCCTGACACATTCTGAGATTTTGTGAGTGGCAGATGTAACATAGTTCTGTTTGACACCTCTAAAACCCAATTTTTTCTAATTTACTTTGTACATCCCAAAAGCTATTTTCCTTTCTGACATATGGTAATACCATCACTCAATTTGGTAAATATCAATAGCATCACCATAACTCATAATCTATCTTTGAAATTCCACATTATATAGATAGCAAAGTCTGTCCACAACAAACTGGAGCCATGTTCAGATGCTTAAGAGCCCTCTGTTCTGGGCAGCTGCTTCATATACAAAATATTTTGTCTGTATGGAGAACTGCTTTCATATCCAGGGCTGTTCTAGCCCCATGTACTTAGTCATATCTGAAGCATTTTGATTTATCGATTCTCTCTGTCTAGTCTCAGGACTTGATCACTTTCCTTATGTTGCATTGGTGATTCTCTTTTCATCTTCTTAAGGTATTAATTCAGTTTTTGTTCTTGAAAGTTAGATGATTGCTTCCTTCCACCATTAATTAGATCACATATTACTTGATATGGCACTGTGGCAAGATTACAATCTTTACGTCTTTCTTTCCCTGGATTGCTATTTGGAACTCATGTTTTCCAAACCAATATTGACTTGCCCATTTTTAAAAGGCACTCTTTTCATATTTAAAATTCCTTAGTATTTTTTTCCTTATATTTCTTTAAGCCTTTTGTATCAAGCCCAAATCTTGATTTTTTTTTTTCCTTTGTAACTGGAACATTCAGTAAAACTTCCATCACACTTTGTGGTAAAACTCCCATTACTTGCTCTGGTGATATCTCCTATGTGCAAACCTCCACACCTATTGAGAACTGCAAATGTTATTTCACATCTACTGAGTTTATAAGTCTAAATGAAAAGCACCTTCAGGGCTCAAGACGTACATTCCTTCCAATAACTTAGGGTTTTTCAACCCATGACATACATACCCCAAAGGCACTCAGCCTGGCTGTTACCCAATCATTGCAGGGGTGAGTTGCTACTTTTCTTGATTTTGCTGACAAAGTAAAGGTATTTGTGGTACGACAGCTGTGGACAATGAAACTGGGGAGAAGTTAAGTTTGGCATACTTGAACATTTCTGGACGAAGTGGATCTTGATATTATTCCAGAACGCGGCTGTTTATGTAGGAATAACTTTCTTCTCTGTAGAATGTTTTAGACTTATTTTCCCAATCTGTCTATGCTTGACTCCAAATTTCTAAGAAGTCTCTTCAAGGTCAGTAATGCTTCTGTTGATAAAATTCAAGAATAATTTTCTTGCACTTGTCACTGATTCAAGCACCCATTAATTTATTTGAAGGATGATCATTTGTGAAGCTACAGCGTGTTTATGGAGTCTTGCCCTCAGGTTATGGAGTGCTGTCTGCAGTCTATTGCTCTTTCCCTCAGTCTACTACTTTGAAGCTGGATTTATCAGCCTTTATGTCATTATACTGATGCTGTGATTTTGGTCAGCTGTGAAGGCTGAGCTTTGTTATTCACAGGCCAAGACAGCTACTAAGGATGTCAGCAGTTTGTAGAGCAAAAACATTTTCTCATGGGCTTGAGCAACACATGTGATATGAGTCATTTTATAATGTTAAATCTGTTGTAATTCTTACATAAAATGAATAAATATTAGTAAATACATTACATTCTTTTTCTTCCTCAATCCAATTAAAAGGTAGTACACTTTGGAGAGTGTACAGGAAATTTCAGTGACTTTCAAGAGGAATTTGCAAGGAAAAGTGTGAAAAAAGTGCTGATGGTGTAAAGGGACATTTGGTGACATGAGTATCCCCCTCTCCCACACCTTGAAAAACTGTAAAACTACTGAAATGGACTAAATAGTCTATTTTAAGCTCACAGCTATATGTCTCATGACTTGTGTGGAAACAATCCTTATTTCTCTTGGTGTGACTTCTAACATGGGCAGATTATACATACTTTAACACTTCGATTAATTGGCAGACACCGTGGGGGGCCATACCCAAGGTGAATCCTGAAGCTGCCAGTGTCACTTGGTCATGTGTCAACGTTTACAAACTGTTATAAGTTGTGAAGTTATTTTTCGTATATTTTTCTTTAAAATGTATTTGTTAATAATCAATTCTATAATATAAACAATAAACAGAATTTAAAGGAGAGAGAGAGAGCACACTAATATCACCATTAATGATGTTTTTTACCATTTTTGCAATAAATTTGCCTTCCTCCTTACTCTTCCCCATTTTAAAGGTAAGGAGAATAATAAGTTCAATTGCTGAAGTTTAAAAGTATACAAAATACCAGTAAAGCACAATGAGATCACTTACCAGACAATGATGTGTTGCACATGTCTCCCATGGCAACAGACAGTGGAAACTGTGAAGAGTCTATGCCAGCCTCCAAGCTACCAAAAACATACATCCACGTACTACTGAAAGAGAATACGAAACATTCCATGTGACATTTAAATCATTACACAAATAAATGATCCAAGTGTAGGAAAGGGAAATATGACAGGAAAACAAATTTCAAGATATGTCTATCACAATACTTATAGAAATATAGTTTATCTTCAAATGCCACTTTTCTTTATTATACTTACAGATAAAGACAGTGCAGAGGATGATGGAGCAGATGATAATCAAGCCACTTATACATCAAAAAACAACCGCACAACACGAGAAGATTATCTGAAAAATAATTTGAACGATCATCAAGAAGACAGACATATACCAAAGAGAGAGCTTTGATTGTTAGATTTATTTAGAATGTTTTACAATTAATGAGAAAGTTTCAGAGTTTTACCTTCAGAGGCATTATGAATCCAGTTTTATCATTTTACTCATTGTGTGGGCCACTGTTTTTTTTTTTTTTTCCCCAAAGATACTTTGCTCTTGGTAATAAACGACCAATTAGGGCTTTTAACGTTGGTTAATCCAATCTCCTATACACAACTTACTCGTGTTTAGCTTTTCCTCGTCTCTTCCACTTAGTTTTAACTCTTACATGCCAGGTGAAACGTACAGGTGCAATTTTGATTAGGGGAAAAAAAGGAGTTAAATTTCTTATTTCCCATTACCAAATGAAAAAATATATGCATGTAGAAGCATAGGATATGTGCAAACAATTAAGATGGCTTAACTTATATGGGCATAATACAGTGATAAATTTAATGCGCAAAATGCCCAGCGGAGGCAATGGAAGAGTAAGTGATAGTGTGCCCCATGTAAAGGATATGTACTATGTACTAAAAAGTGAGCTAACTTAATGCACAAGGCCACATTAGAGTACTAAAATTAATGCATAGAATGACCAGTGGAAGGGAGGAGGGGCAGTGGGGAGTAAGCTCCATAACACCAATTTATGAAAAGACATTATTTTTGGTTACTATTTACACATTTTAGATACATGTACATTCATATTTTTTACATTAAAACTTGTATGTATTTCAGAATTGCTTCCAGAGAGTGGTTGTCTGAATTGAGCATTTATTGTGACCAAAGCAACACTCAGTAGCCACACAAATAAAATATTTATATGGGGGAAGAGGGACGGAAAATAGCCTACAAACATGAGTGTTCACATATGATGACTCCTGGCACCTGCTACATAATTCATCATTTGATGGTTCCTGGCATTTACGGGTTCATTAGGTATACTTTAAAATATGTCTGAGAATATTCAGCTGCATTTATTTTCACCATTCCTTAATGGTATTGCATTTATTTTCACCATTCTTTGATGGTAATGTGTCTGTTAAAATATGTATTACTTGTACTTCCACTCTACCACATCAATTTTTCCCTAATCCCAGTTCCTTCACTACATTCCTGTAAGAAAAAAATTCCTTCTTAGTACACTGAAGGGAATAAGATGTTTTCTGTCAAATGGAATCATCTGATGACAGTAGTAACTGAGCTGATTAGGAAAAACTTTTATTGTTGTAGATGTGACAAAAGGGGTCTGGTGACCTGTCTTAAGCATGGTATTCTGTCTGGTGGTATCTTCTGTTACTTTATCATGTGTCTGCCTTTGTACTTTTAATGTTCTTAAACTTGTTACTTTCATAAACTTGGCTAAATTTGATGATATACATCAATTGAATAACTCAAAAGCCTGGCAACTATGCAGCTATCATTTGGAAGTCTTACCATGAAAAGGATCCGAGTGCCCTTCTCATGGGTAACTAGCAACCTAAAATCATGTAGTAAGATGACAAGAAAACAACTCACAGTAACTAGTCAGGTTTTGAGCATTAGCCTACACTGGCACCTTTATCCCCAGCAAAAGAGAGGTAAAGTCAAGGTAGACTTCAAACCTGACTCTTATTTCTAAGTGATCTGGATAGTGGCTCAAATCTTTCATGCTCTTCTGGTTAATTTTATATATAAAGGTCACGAATTCACATATTTATGTTGGCAGTTTCGCATATTCAAATACCATCATCAAGACTGACAGGTTTGCTGAAGCAGTGGATGAATGTAGGGTGTAGATGTGGCGACACGAGTCAGAGAATGTAAATGTAGTCAGTGTACGTGGTGATGGTATTCTGATGCAGAGAATGTAGTGTCTGGTGATGAAAGTGTGCAGCATTAGTTAGTGTGTATGTGACAGAACAAAACCAACTGTAGTAGGATCTCATATTACTGGTGTTTGGTTGTGTAGATGTGTTCTTGTGAAGTGAGGGATTCAATGGGTAATGGAAGAATGCTCTAGCAAGTGTATATGGTGAGGGTCAGTAAGGGAAGTGGCAATAAGTTATGATTATTCATGTTGAATAAGTGGGAGTGGATAGCATGGGAGGTATACTGAGGCACCGCATATCAGTGGGGATACTGAGGCTGGAAATCCTCGCCATCTCTTTTTAATTTTCCAAAAGAAGGAACAGAAAAGGGGGCCAAGTGAGGATATTTCCTCTAAGGCTCAGTCCTCTGTTCTTAACACTATCTCACTAATGCGGGAAATGGTGAATACGTATGAAAAAAAATAATACTGTATTACTACAACTACTACTTCTATTAATGGTAATAGTGATATTAGTAATACTGTAATGATGATGATGATAAAGAGTAATAAATTACATACTTTTTTCAGGTTGATTGGGTGCATGGATATGAAGAGTTGTCAGAGCCTCCTGTTCTCACTCCCAGAGGTCTCCGCCTTTCAGTTAGGCAGGAGAAGAAGCGTGTTCTTGGAGTTTTTGGTGGAGGTGACAACTCAAAATTGGTTAATATAAGTTCATCAGATCAAGCAGAAGTAAGTACATAGGTGCAGTGTTTGTGTGAGGAGCTTCCATTTGTTAGATAGTATTATAGCATTTTCCATGTTGACCTTCCTTACTCAGCTTCTCAGTACTCAGGACCATCATATAATAGGGAAGAGCATCTTTGATGTGCACGAGATAAAGATGTTAGTGAGGAGATCTGTAAGCATGAATAAAGGAATCAGGTTGCAGTGGGTAGAGTTCCTTAAGGGCCATTTAATGTGTGTTATATGAAGTGAAGCTTTTAGCTCGAGAGGAAATCATGAGCAAGAACGTTCACCATTAGAATTCTCTCATCCCATAATGCCTCTGCCACAAAGTTCATGATTTTCAGTGTATGGTAGAGGAAAATACAAGAGGAGGAACATAGGGTGTGCAAGACCCATAGAGGAATGCAATCAAGGCAACAGTGTATAGCTGATCAAGTTGTTTAAGAGCACTAATTAAATGACACTTCTGTAAAAAGGGTTTAGACCAGTACCATAGAAGTTCATGTGTATCTGCAGTGGGGTCAGAACATGGTTAGCATTAGATGCTAAAAAATAGAGGAGAAGGATTCAAGTGGAGAGATATATGGCTCAACAAGAAATGCCAAAGCAAGAAAACTCAGAGGAATTATAGATGACACTGTAACAAGTCAGCTTATGAAAGATACAGGAGAGCAAGAAACCAGTATTGCAAGTTAAGAGCATTGTGGACAAGGCAAAAGAAAATCTAAAACTTTTTTGTAAGTTCATATCGAGCAATTTATTGGTTAAAGAGCAACTAATTAGGCCAAAGGACTCTGAAGGAAGTCTCGAGAATGATGAGGAAATATGTAAAGTGTTGAATGCCAAGTTTAAAAGTGTTTTCATAGTAGTGGACAGTACTCCTTCATAGCAAGATGTGAGGTGGAAGAAGCCTTAAAAGTATAGAAATTGATATAAATGACATACTGTACTATTAAGATAACTTGACCCATATAAAGCATATGGCCTTGATGAAGTTTCATCCTGTGTGCTGAAGGAATGAAAAGAGGCACTTGCAAGGGCACATCTTGTTTTGCATTTCCCCTTTTGTACTACCATTTTTCCAACTGATAAACTGGCTGTGGTTATATCAAGAATGGTCTTGTTAATGGTTCTTATCAATTGTAAATGAGCAGCATGTCATCATCAGTGTTAGGAATGTTGTGTTGGGGAATATTATTGTTTATCCTGTATATAAACTTGGGTTGATCATTAGACTGTTGATCATTAGACTTTTGCATGATGCCATGATCCTAAAAGCCCATTCGTGGCTTCCATCAGCTAGCTTTTCTTTTGGTGTCCTTTTTATTAGCGCAGACAGCATAAAACACATCATGGGGTCTGTGATTGATTTTTCATTGTTGAAGGCACATGGTGGTATTATAATACTGCCTTAGTATCAGAAAGGTGTGAAAAGTATGTTGAAGAGCTTACTGTAGTATTGGAGCAGTTCTATGTGTGAAATGTTACCGTTGCATCTGGTTTGCGAGTCAACATTCTTTTGCTTGAAACTGTTTACATTATTATAGTCCTCTGTAGCTGTTGCTCTGAACTTTTGTACTTTCTATATACCTTACCTGATCTTCCCAATAGCTTGAAATATGAAATAGATTGATATGGACACTTGATAGAAATCCACAAAATGTACTTGACTGTAATTAGTTTTGATAATTTAATGTTATTGTACCAGTCTGCTTTTCACCTAACCCTGATTGATGTTATATTAAGAATCTCTTATTTACAGTGGTTCCTGTCTGCACTCAAGGAAGCTTGTTTAAAGACTGGGCAGTAGAATTACACTGCAGTTCTGATGTGTAACTTAACAGGGATCTCTCTAATTACTGTAAGTACATGATGAGACACAAGAATGAAATGTGTTTTTTAACACAAGTAGAAAATGTTATGTTAAAGTTATATTGGTTGATTGAATATGATAAAAGATTTAGAGGGATTGTGAAGTATTTCTGTGAATGGATTGAGGATTCTGTTTTAACTGTCTTTGTAAAAGAGATAACTAATAATTGATACAACATGACAAATTTGCATCAGATTGAAATGTAATCATAGTAACTTGTCTTGAAAAGAATTGAAAGTTTATTATCAAACCTATGGCTTGGACTGCTTGGTACGAAAGTGTTGTGTGCAGCAGTAGAAGAATTGGCATGGACTTGAGTCCAGTTGTCATAACTTGTGAGAATGACCAAATATTTAGTCTTAATAATATGCCTATATCATTGCTGAGATGTGATGGAAGCAATGCCCTTGCAACTTTCATTCCTGTTCATTATATCATCAACCTCATCACTATTAATCTTGCCAGAAGCCTTCAAATGTGCCGTCCCAGACTCATTATGACTTCGGAAAATTGGGGTGGTTGCGCGACAGAATTAAAAGTCATCAGGTTGCTTTCATCTGTGTTAACCCTTGACCGAAGAACAAAGTTAAAACGTGCAACCCTTTACATGAGACATAGACAATGTGACACATTTCAGATTGTGACATTAAAAACTGAGGAGTGAATGAGCTGCTGAGAATGTTATGATCTATTTACCAAACCAAGATGATATGTGTCTTGGTCAGTACGTTAAAACTTCAGTGCTTTCTCATGCACTTCTTTGCCAGCTTTAAGGACAAAGCTTTTTTAGCAAAGCTTCCAAATATTGCTTGAAGATGCCAGTGTGTTTTGTGTGTTATTTAATCTTGCAATCTGTGTTATCATAGTACATCTTTCCTTGCAATTAGTGTGGTGAAACTTGAGTACTGCATTTGCAGTTTTCAGTTTTCCTTTAAAAGGATGTATTTGAATTGAATTTATAGTCTACAGCTCCCAATGACACAGTTTAAAGGTATCTACATCATCTCATCTAGATAGGCACCATTGTAAATACTCCTTTTGCTACAGTGTATTTTTCCTTTTCCTTTTTTCAGACTGTTACCCAAAACCAAAAATAAAAAAAATATATATGTATTTATGATATATTGTACAAATGATTTATATTTTTTATAAGGAACATTGTCAGTCATATACATCATAATATTATGAATAAGAATCAAGTTCATCAACTTACACAATGCCTTTGTATGGTACAGTTTTTAGAAGTTCATATAAGAAAGGGTCGATTAGAAAATGTATGGAATACATTACATTAAAGAACTTTGTGTAGTAAAAATTTCGCTGAAGGATGAGATTTTTCTGACAAAATTGCTTTTTCAATGTTCATAGCACATTTTCACCTGTATTTTTCAATGATCAATAATGGTAGTAATACCACCATCATTGATTACATGATAGTAAATCATCATCACCAAAGTCTTCACCTGTCTTGAAACTTTCCAGTTCAGGGAGTTCCATAAATCAGATCTGTTACACATGGAGGGGAAAAACGTTCTTGTTTATTAGTGAGTTTCTTAGAACAGGATATGTAGAAATATGGACAGGCAAAAATCTTAAAAAGAGGATTCTGTCTGAACCACCTATCCTTATATACAAGAAATCGCTTGTATGATAAAGTTTATTTTTTAAGTACTTCCTTGAAGATGAACAGTATCAAATCATGGAGAGATTCATTATATAAAAGAATAGATGCCATGTTTGTAAGATTTTCTAGGCCATCCCACCTTGAATCAAATTGTGTCTTGTCAGATAATATCGGTTGTGACACCAAAGCAGAGTTAAGTATGCAAAGGGAAACGAATAGTGGGATTTATACTTTTTCAGTGTCACTGCAGTAGACTTCATACATTTGACATTGGTTTTGCTTCTTGTAGAGGAATTCTGCTTATTGTTTCTCTGAGTGTTTATCAGTTTTGTTACTTTCCTTTGTTTCTTGAAAGATACATGATAATACCTCCTGATTTCTTTTTCTAATGCTATTGGCTGGAGTGATTATTGCTGCATGGAATTTGAAGTAACTGTAGTTTTTATAGTGTAGTATATTGGTTGGTCTTGTGCATCTATGGAAGCACCAACTTGTGAGCAGTGTTCTTTCCAGTAATAGTTCTCTTCAAAGTCTGAATTCATATAATTTTATACATTTTTATTTCATTTTGTAAGTAAGGTAAAACTGTTTAATTTACTGCCCAGACATCTTGCAAAATTCTTGTGCAAAAGTGTTTGGCTTAATCCTGTGAAGAGGTGGAAGTAGTGGCTCCCGAGATATTTGTTGAAGATTCTGTTGTATTACCATGCATACAATATGGGAGGTGATGAAATATGAGAGGGTATTTTCGTGTCTGTTTTTCAAATTTGTGGGTTCAGATTATAAGTGCAAGTGTTGCACAAGACTCATCTTATGAGTGAAACATCTGAGATGTAAACTGTTGAGCAGTTTTTAATCCTCATTTCTCATGGAAGTCAATCTTTTTAATTTTTGATTTGGTGAGTTTGTCTTGCCATTTGTGTGTAACAATTTGACTGAAGTTTGACTGTAAAAGTGTCTTTGTTTCTCAACATTATATTATTTAATATTTTACCGTTATTTAATTTCCTTACATTACCTTACTAAAGTCTTTTATGGCACGTTTCATAATGATTATTATCATTGGAAAAATTAACACTAGTGAGTTTTGACCATACCAGCATTGTTAATTTTTTTGGATTTATGAACAAGATATTAAAGTTTTATTGAAAATAAATAAATAAAGCACAATGAGTGATCTGGATTTATTCTTAAGGCCATGCACAGTTGATGGTGATATCTGCAAAATATTTATTTCAAGGAAAAAGACAAAGATAACTTCTCATTTTCAAAAGGTTGCATTAGAAAGCAGAAAAATGTATTATATCTGTAGGCATCGAATGTTTTCTGGTGGATCTCATGTTCATATTAGAATTATATCCATGCCATTTGTTCTAACCGAAAATGTTAAAATTAAGTGAAATTGAAGATTATAGAAAGAAAAAATTAAAATTCTGAATGACAAATATACTTGCTCATCAACAATTTTATAAAGTGTTTCATTATGGAGATATTTCACTATTCAGCAGATCAGTCCCTTTTGAGCCAAATGGCATCAAAGATGGTAGACAAGACAAGTCATCATGTATATTTCGCACTACAGTAAGCTCAAACACCGCCCATAAAGTGGAAATGACACATGATTATAGTTTGGTATTTGAAAGTGAAGAGGAGAGGCATCCTTGGACACCTGGGTTTCAGAGAGATCAGGTTAGGAAGTACATAGATAAAGTTTGACAGAGGGGAGGCTGGATGTGTGATTGTGAATGTTGCAGATATGGACAGAAAGAAGCCAGGTTAAGGAGCATAATTGGTAGAGGTTAGGTGGATTCACAGTTGCCTAATGGTGGTCAAGGAGGTTCTTGGAACCATTTATCCCTTCTTGACCATTGGCATCATTCCTGTTTAGCACCAGAAGTACATCTGTTTAATGTGTTACCAGTTTATATGCAAATGCAAGTAGATTATATTTGAGAGTTGAGAAAAAGTTGCAAGTTACATATGTTCAAGATGGAGACAGATGTGTCTGAGTGCTAGCAACTCTTTATGAAATTGAAGCTAAGAGGAGGGAGGGGAATGAGATAGCTAGAACAGCGCTACCTGAAAATGCTGCTGTCACTAACCCTCTTGATGCTAAGGCTGAATTACATCCCTGGTGCATCCCTCGGAATCCCTTCTATAGAGGTCTCTCAGTGCTATGGAAGCTGGCCACATCCACCAGGCAGGACCACAGTTAAGAAGTGTTGTAATGTGTTATTGTGAGGTAAGTACAGGACAATTAATCACTGTGGTAACGGTCTTCAGAGTGGAAGCTAAATCTTGGGCTTAATGGGTCTTATGATAAGTTGAATCAGTGTTTTTAGAATTGTAGAAGTAAGGATATTTTGAATGCAAATGAGAAAGTGTCACTCTTACGTGCCTAGCAAGTGTAGTTTCAGATGAGTTTGTGTTTGCTTAGGTAGAAATTAAGACTTGGCTGGGAGAGCAGTTGTTTTGTACTTGTTAAGTCATTACTGTGTGTAGTTGTTTTGTCAGTATCATATTTGTTATGGAGTGGGAGGAATCTGTGATTTTAGTCGCTGAAGTGTGAAACTGTGTTGACATTTTGTTTCTACCCTGGGGATGAAGATTGCCTATGGAGTGTTTTGGAACTAAGTGCCAAACATACAGAGGTTAGATTTTGTTGTAAGTAAACTTTGTACAGGTGTTGAATGCTTGTGGTTCATAGGAAGTTGATGATTACTCAGTCCTTTGTTTTGTTTAGTTTGCAGCTCTGGTATCATGCTTTTTACAGGATGGATGACCAGGCAGGCAAGGTGTGAAAGTACATCTTGTAGATATTTGAGCAGCTTCTTACCCCATGCATGGATGGTAACTGTCCATGAAGTAAGTGGTCATCATGTTCCATACCAGTAACCTGTGCTGATTGGGATTCAATAATCGTCAGCCTCCATAATACCATTTTATCTTACAGTTTTCACAAAGACTCCACTGCCTATCCAGGAATCTTGAGTGGTGTGTAGGAACTCACCTAGTTCAGTTTTTATATAGACGTCCAATACCATTAAGAGATTCGAATGAAACAGAGGGACCTTTAGGTTCAGTTTCAATTATTATAAAGCCTCCAGCTCCACCAGGAGTTGAAGTTCATTGGCTGACTTGGCACTAACCAAGAGACTCAGCAGCTTCTCAAGGGGATCTGACCTGCCACCATCATCCTGGAGGCCACTGAGATCGAGGTTGACAAGACTCTTCCTAAGGTCATGCTTAAGGCAGGCCATGAGGCGGGCCTCTTTTTCACACTTGAGGAAGGCCATAAGTCGCTGCAGTTGGTGGGGCTCTGGCCTCTGCTGCTTCTCCACCGGGAGACACTGCTGCTTCACAAAAGAAAGGGAGGGATAGATTTTTAAAGCTATAATATTCTCTGTCCTTATGTGGGATATACTGTCCCATTCACAAATATTTCTAAGAATTGAATACATGAACTGGTGACAAGATGGCCTGGATTTCCTTTTAGATTATGAATATATTGTGCGATACAGAGAGTAAAGATTTCTTTAAAATTCAGAATTGGGTAAGATATAGATTGGTCTACAGTCATGTAGAACTTCAACATCTGTAAATGTTAGGATAAGATTCCCCAATGCTAAGTAAGTAAAACAGCAAGAGATGAGAAACACAAGAAAGAAAATGTTAAGATGGTCACCGTCAGATCCCGGCAGTGTTCTATGGAGGAAATGAGGTCGTTCTTGAGCGGAAAGTCAACAGGCATGTTGAAGACGTTGGTCATCACCCCATCATAGTTGATCTCCAGCTGATTGTTCACCTGGACACAGTGAGCATGTTCATCTTAATGAGGTGGTTCACTGTGGCAGCTTCTCAACCTTATTAGCATTTTGATTTTTTGAATCTTAAAATGGACTGCAAAGGTATAATGCTTAAACTTGTATTTAAGTGCTATAACGAACTTGAATGTTATAAAGAATCATAAAAGTATTTAAGTGCTTAACGAACTTGAATGTTATAAAGAATCATAAAACAAGAAATAAAACATCATAACATGATACTAATTGATATAGATATGAAAGATGTCTACTGAGTATTTTTTGAAAGAGAAATGGCTCTTTGAACCTAACAGCAAGTTCTCTTCCCACTTTCTAGCTCCCACCAACCTAACTCATCCAAGAAAAACTGAAGCTCTCCACTTACCCAAGTTGCCTGCATCACTTCAAGCCACCAAAAGGACCCATCTCTTCCACAGGAAACTAGCCCAGCTACGGTGGCCTAGCTCTTCCCAACAGCAACCTATCCCTTCCACTGTAAACCAGTCCCTCCCTCACAACGACCGGTATCCCTTGCACGGCAGTCCAGCCCCTCATCCACAACAACCTAGCTCCTTCCCCACATAAATCTAGGGTCTCTACCACCAACAACTCATCCCCTCCCTACGACAGGACCTCTGCAGCAACCCCGGCTGCACAACTACCGAGTCCCAGCCCCACAGCAATCAGCCCCTGCCACAACCTAATCCATCCCCCACCCCCATTGTAAGCCAGCGACAATTCCCACAACAACCTGACCCCCTTCCCTCACAAAAAACTATATCCCCCCACAACTCTTCAAACCCATCCCTACAGCAACTCAGTCCCTCTTTCCCCCAACAGCAACTCATTCCCTCGCCCACAGAAACGTAGACCTTCACCCACAAGCCAGCCTTTCCCCCCACAACAAACCACAACCCCCAGCAACTTACCACACCCAGTTTGTTGAGGACACAGGTCAGGTTGCCCAAGAGAGACTCCGCCATGTTCTTGGCCTCCATGATTTCCCCGGGTCCCAGCACTCCGGCCCATCTCTGTTGGGTCAGACCGGTCAAGGTTTAGTGAGGGGTGAATTGGCTCTCTAAGGGGTTCAAGTTATTTAGGTTACTTAGAAGTTGAGGTCAACTCGAGGTCATAGGTCAGGCAACAGTGTTAATGCCATAGATCAGCAAGGGGTCAGTTATGATGTAAAGGGTGAATGAGTCGCATGGTCAATGAAGTGTCAAAGGTCAATGGAAAGGTCAAGAGGTCAGTGAAGGGTCGGAGGTCAAGTATCAACAATGGATCACATTTGGTCATCAGTTTAACTGGTCTGTGACGCATCAGAGGTCGGCAGGCCATGGCTAAAGTGAAGGGTCAAAGGTTAGTAGAAGGACAGGGGGGCCAATGTCGGGTCAGAGGATAAAAGTCAAAGGTTAGCAGGAAGATTAAGCATCAATAAGGTTGAGAATTCTCCTCAAGCGGGTACCAACAGCAGCACTACATGCTGAATTATAATCAGTGTTAATATACACAATCTTATTTTTATTTCAATATATATCTATGTATATAGACGAAAACAGGATCTGGTAAGCAGGGGTGGCTCACCTGAGAGTTGTTAGGGATACGGGGAACAAGGGGCAACCTCTGACCCTGGGGAGCCACACCTCTCGCAGGGAACACCTGGGGCTGGAGACCCACCACACCCTGTGCTACCTGCTGCTGGGGAATGAATATCCCAGGCTGTGGGGAAAATATCCCAGGCTGCGGGGAAAATATCCTCGGCTGTTGAGGAAATACCCCAGCTTGATGGGTGAAAAATCCAGGGTGTCGGGAAAATACCCCAGGCTGCTGGGAGATTACCCCTGGGTGTTGAACAAAAACCCCATGCTGCTGGGGGAAGACTGTGGGCTGGCGAGTGAAGACCCCGCTGAACTGCTGTGTCGGCAGAGCCTGCTGGAGGAGGAGAGAGCAAAATGTCAATAGAGACTTGCCTGATGGAGAGCTGCCCCCACTGTACTCAGCCCAGCTGACTAGGAAGACAGGCGATAAACCTCACTCGATCTACACTATGTCTTACATCTGTTGCCACTTGAGATGTGTCTGTTTAAGCACCATAGCCTGCGTCTTCGTGGAGGAGGAGCGCTCCTCACTTGGCTACCTGTTCTGTTCCAACTTTTGGAAGAATTACTTGACAAGGAAGGGAGGGCTTCCAACCCCTCGATCCTACATATATATTTAGTTGCCTTAACACTTACAGAATACATGGGAAGCTCTCTCTCTCTCTCTCGCTCTCTCTCTCGCTCTCGCTCTCTCTCTCTCTCTC
>JAUUDY010596227.1:0-27713 GCA_032361765.1 Panulirus inflatus | reverse complement strand
CTATAAAGGCCTTGCTTGGATCCTTTCTGTTTCTTTTGGAAAATGATAAGAAATATAGTAGGCGAGGATTTCCAATCCTATGCTCTTATTCTTTAGTTGCCTTCTATGACATGGAGATACATTCAGTTGTGGTCTTTCTCTTCTGTCCTCAAGGGTCATTTATCAGTAATATTACTCTTTTTTTTTTTTCTAATGTTGAAATCTGCTTTCATGGATAAAAGTTCTCATTGAGACTAGGCCTTAAGTAAAAAATAAAGAAAAGGGTTGGAGAGACAGAAATATGGTGAGAGTAATAATAATCTAATTGGCAGTGTGCTTTTTTATGACAGGAATGGCATGAGAAGGGAAAGACTTCCAGTGCTGAGCAATGTAGGCAAAGAAACAGACATCTATATGTTAATCCCTAAAGTTACCAACAACCATACAGTAATAATGTGACACAATAATTTGCTGAATATTATACAGTTTAAATAATGGTGAGCTGGTTCTTGTAGGCTGAGACCAGAGTGATATTGCAGGAAAAGAGCAGTACTGTGATGCTGAGAAATTGAATTATTTTGTAAGTAACTGTCAAGTATGTTAGTGTTAAAACCTCCTCAGATATGAGGCCAGTACTCTAATCAAGGATGTATGAGTCTTGTATAATCTAAGCAACAATTGGCACAAAATAATCTTTAGCATATGAACAGGACTCCCAGTTTCTTCCAGGGATATGGCAATTTGTGTAATTTAGTGTTTACTGTATTTAGAGCTGAAATTACAGTCTTCACAAGAAATTAGAAGGTTGTAAGGGTTTTGGTAAATGTTAGAAATTGAATTTTAGAAGTCCCAGAAAATTTCTTGATTTTTAGGAATGTTGAATGATATAATGCAACATGTTAGGGAATATAATGGCCAGAGAGTTTTAATGACAGCTGTGATAACTCTTTTATGTTAGATTACATGTGTACTGCCCAAACAGGGTTGCTGCCTGTATCACTATATTAACTCAAAATGTACTCTGTAGGGTTATTAAATTTGGTATCTAATTGTTGGCATCAGGGCCACTGAGAGGAATTTCATCGGGGTACAAAGTTTCTTTCAGCCCCCCTTCCCTTCTTCATTAGTCATCTTTTTTTTTCTCCACTATGGTTTTATGCCATGAGCTGTAAGGCCAAAAAGGGTATGGAAGATGAGAGGGGTTGATTTTCTGCATTTTCCGAGATACAAGGAAATTCCTAGGCCCCCTTTTGGACCCCCAGGCCCAGGTACAATGTAACCCCTGCACCCACTCTCAAAAGCCATGGTTGGCATTACTGTACTATTTATGAATGCTGTATTAAGATTTTAGACAAATTTTGGAATTCCTGGTGTATATAATTTGGGTTTACTCTATGCCTTAAGGTTTGGGGTTGCCTATGGATTTGTGACAGGGTTGGAAGTTTGTAATGTATTACTGGTTAATATCAAGAGTTGCTCATTCTGAATGTAAAGGCTCCATTGCAACAATTTTCTTGGCCTGAGGAATCTTAGATTCTCCCCTGAAAATGGATAATAATGCTTTAAAAGGTTTGTTGGAGCAGCAAGTCTGCTCAAGGAAATTAGGTATCCTTGTATTTTTTTGTAGTCCATGGAATTAAGAATGGGGACCCATTTCACAAAATGAACACTAAATGATGTGGGTGTTTACTTGATTCATGCCTTGTAAATGGACATGATGGAGGTAACAACAACGAAAAAATGGGTGTACATAAGTGAGGCTCAGATTTAGGTTTGACATATTGCTCGGTGCTATACTTTCAGTAACAGTTGAGTGAATTGCTGTTGGAGTTATTTATTTTCAAGAAATAAAATTTGTATGAAGTATGAGCTTCCAATGTGAACATCAATTTTGTTGAAGTTTTGTTGAATAAACCAAAAGAAATACTTAACTTTTATTCCATCATAATATGTGGCTGGGTATATAAAAGTATATGGAAGTGGTTGTTTTACCCATGCTCCTATAGACACTATTCTGATTGAAACACAAAACTCAAAACTTGAATCACGTTTCCTTCTTTCTATTCTCTCTACCACTGTCAGTAAATTTATGACTGCTATCCTTTCCCAAAAATTCAGCTCCCTTATATTGGATACAATCTTAGTGGCATTCTGACTGACCTTTGTCAGGTCTACGAGTTTAAGATTTTTGGGTGATTAAACAGGAGAGTCATGATTTCATTTTGGTTCTACTTATGCTATAACTGTCTTTCTGATCTCCATATACATATACATGAATGTTCAGTGGAAGAAAGTTTCAACATGAATCTGTTATATCCCAGAATAAGCAAGAGCTTATATATAAGAATTGGATGGGTGGATTGGGTTTATATACTGCCAAATGTCGTATGATACTGTTCCCCATGAGGCTGGAATAAATAAATAAAAATTCCAGACAGGCACAGAAGATGGGGGGCTTACCTGATGGATCTTACATTACTTAAAAGGAGAAGATAGGGCATGAAGTTCTGGTGCCTTCTCAAACTGAGTAAAAATAACATTACCTCAATTAGAAATAAGTAATCACACACATAATCATGAAGTATAAATGCATTGGAAGTGTAAAATTCCCAGTGATCCAAATGGTAATCACAAAAGCACATATAATAACACAGAGATGGGGGGGAAAACTCCAATATATGAAAAGAAACATGATACAATAACACACTTTATTTTCAGAAAAAATTGTAACAAGCCCTATTATTTTGTTCCTTAACTCTAATAATTTGTAAATAACTGAAATCCATTGCCTCTAATGTTTTCATGTTAAGCAAAATTGAGCAACATTCAACACTTGAATCCAGTGACATTTGATATACTGGAAATGTCTGAATCACCCGAAAGTGAAAAGATTTGAAAAGGCCAATGCTTAATTATAAAATGAAATAAAAAGGAATTACGTTGGAGCAGGAAGAAAACACAAAGTAAATTAAATGAAAAAAAGGAATGAGAGTAGGGTGTAGGAAAATCAGCAATCACAAGTTGGATATTCCACTGAAATTATGAGGGATTCATTAAAATTTTGTATTGCATAAGAAAAAGAAAAAATGGAAATAGAGAGCATTAAGAAAGAATAACATATATGCGATGGTATGTGGCCCCTCCTGTAATCTTATCATTACCTAACTTTATTTTCATTAGTATATCTACAGATTATTTTGGTTAACCAATTAACATTTAAAGTGACTGGTCTCATCTCCAAAGAGTTTAGTTAATTGAGGGTTTACTGTCAGGATACACTATGATTAAATTGCACACATATTCATAATTCTAACAAAAACATTTACACTACAGTTAGAAAAAAAAATTACAGTAAACAACAAATGGTGAAATGCATTACAGTAGTTTAAAGAAAAGTAATTGCAATCATATACAATGAATTACTACAGCACTTCAGTGACTAGCTACAACTTCAACTTACATGCCATTTTGTATAGTAATGGCTCTGTGTAACCTGTTAAATAAAGTGATCAGGAATTTAATTGGGTTTGTACAGCTTTGGTAGAAAATAATTCAAAATTACTCGAACACTTGTTTGATATATATTCCAGCAAGTTGCCATGGAACATCATCTGAATTTATAAAGTTTTCATAACCCAATTTTGAAGTCACATACTGTCATCATATGTACAAAATCCTACTCTAACACTAAGACAGTAGTTTAAACTTTGGTATGAACATTACGTAAAAAACTACAAATGAAATTACAAGGCTTGTTCAGAGATGAATTGGGAGCCTTTTCCTGAATACAGAAACTGAATCCTGGAGTTAGAAATCAAAATTAAGTACCAGGATATGTTTTATAACAAGCAGGGATTATTAACAAGTGTGTACATGCATATATCTAACATAAATAAGATGGTTGTTAGAAAAGGAGATATGATAGTGAGTGAACAAAATGAGAAATATAGGAAAGAGGTATGTGGATGTAATGGTGCTTAAACAAATTAGGATTATGTGAGGAGGTAGTATGAGTATCTATACAGGATGAAGTAAGATGAAAAGGGAAAGGAAGCATTTGAATATGGTGTGTGAAAGTTGACACCTTTATAAAGATCATATTGGGGACAATGATGGATGTCCATCTGTGAGATGCAAATATGGAGCCATTTTCAAAGATGGTAAAACCTTAGAAGATCCTGAACAAGCTACTATGATATGAATTCATGCAACAGCATCCTGAACGTAGACAGACTATTAGTAGAAAAAAGAATTACCCCATATGAACACAAAGGCTTCAGTTTAAAGTTATACATTTTAAGGCATTATAGTACATCTATGTGGCTACAAAAATGAGCTTCCTTAACGTTAATCATTAAAATATTACTTCATGATGAGCTGAATTAAATCACCACATCTTATATTCTTAGGTGCATTTTACAGGAAGTGAAAGAAACAACCACTGTAATAACAATAAGGCATTATCTCTTAATTCATTGCACACTAATTCATAGCACAATCATGCTAATGTATGGATTCAAAATCTGACGAGAAATTAATTCATTCAGCTATGGGGAAAAGGCCTTAAGGAAAATTCCTCTACTTCAATTCAAATTGTGGTAAGAGTAAATGGACTAACACCAGGATTCTTTAACTCAGTGAAAACAAACTACTGTAACTATTTAAATTTGGATATGGAGGCATGGATGTAAAAATATACAGGTAGTGTTTATGCACTTTTTCTATCCATGAGATTAAGATACTGGTGAATATATAATCCATTTATGTATCACAGTTTAAAAAATAAGGTTTCCAACGGAATTCCTAAAATGATAGCCATGGGCAAATCTGCCGAAGATTGCCTACAAAAACCCTGGAAAGACACAGTACAAGATAAGAGATTTGTGCAAAGACAAATGGGTTCTATACAAGTATGAATTATGCTATTTACATTATAACTAACCTTTTCAGATTTAATTATACAAGCACAGTCTTCCAATAAACATTAGTAAAGTACTTATTTCACTTATTCAGACATGTCTCAGAATGAACATTTTGATTACATACAAATAACATTAAGCTCTTGTCTGTATATCCAACTATTCCAACTGATATGAAGAGAATATGTATAAGGCAGCACGTAATAAGCTGAGCTCAAGGCTCATTCTTTCAGGAGTAAATTCCAGTGATAAAGAATTGTTGGCGTAATTCATAAAACTGTTCTACAGATCTGTGTAAGGTTAGTTGACATCTGCTTGAAATGGCAGGAAATAGTTTTTATCAAGAACCATACTATCCTACAGTTACTTCCCCTGTCACAACAGAAATGTCCTTTGAATTAAATTTTTGGAATTTTTTTGAGTGACAGGAAATCAGCAGATCCTAACAAAGGAGTATAAAGATAAAAACAAACAATGCTTTCAGGTCCTTTAGGCTAATTTCATACACAGCTCTGAATGTCTGAAGTGAAAATATAAAAATGACTCTAGTGTTAGAATTAAAACTATAGCAGTGTGATACAGAACTTGAAAATGAACCCCCATGTGGTTATCCATCTGATTTTCAAATAAAAGAAGTGAAAATTTTATATTTTACAAATTTTCCAAACTCAATCTAACCAAAGGGAATTCTCAAAATGCTGAGCTTTTTATATAAAGAATTTCAAGGATAAGTATGGTATGACATAATAATGCTGAACTGAAAGCTGGAGAAGCTCCTGAAGAAACAGTGACAAAACCAATTTTTGCAAACCTCCTCTAACAATAGAAAGCTATGTTGATATATGAAATATCTTTCAAGTCATCCATAAAAAAATAGGATGTACAAATAAAGATACACAGACTATGTAATTAAATAAATATGTGGTTTACAGGGGGCCGACTCCACTGTATGAGACCTTAGGTCAAAAGTGTGTAAAGTTGTATGTAAGTCTGTGTGGAGTAAGTGCAAGAAAACTGAGCACTTAGTGTTCAGTATCTTCACCGTGAAAGTTACTGTTGGACATTAGGGGTCCTGTGATATGATGAATTAGTGTTTGTAATTTTGGAGGTGGGCAGATGCAGTTTCAAATGGGTGTATGTCTAGTGAAATGAAAATTATAATTGGGTTGGGAGGGGAGCTGCTTAGAGCTTGCTGAGTCAATACAGTGCGTTTATCTTTTGTCAATATCGTGTTTGTTGGTGGAGGGGTACCTGAGTATTTATGTTGTTACGTGAGCCAGAGGTAAGCTCTATATTTTTTACTGGGATTTGGTGGCTGATTAGATGTGTTCATTATGAGGTGCTGAATGTAACTGGTTGACTAAGTTGCTGGTTATTATCTTAAATGCCCTGTTTTGTGAGGTTTGCATCTTTGTTAGATTTGCTTTTTACAAGTTGGATGACCAAGCATTTTGAGAAGGTGCAGTCTGAATTGATGTCTGTCTGGGTGAAGGTGACTACTATGAGGATGCAGATATTTTCTTTAGAGTGAGTCACTTTTATTATGTTTGTTGTTGCCTAAGCAGGGTCTTGATACTGTGATATGAAATGTGAGGTCATCTGCATATTTATTATGTTTGTTGTTGCCTAAGCAGGGTCTTGATACTGTGATATGAAATGTGAGGTCATCTGCATATGAGAGGACTTTCAAAGTCAGTTCTATGAGAGTGATATGAGGTTATGCAGAAAAAGGTTTAAGATGGCTAGAGAAACAACTGCTCCTTGGGTGAATCCACTGTAAAGCTTGAGGATTCGGGAAGTGAAGCCCTTAAGAATGACTGACTCTGCCTTAATCACAGGAATTTTTCATAATAAGTATCACAAAAAGATAACATATGAACTAAGAAGATATGTGGTAGCCACATAAGGAAAAGTGAGCTCCTGGTCTGACCTCATGACATCATTTAGTTTAGGCCCAGATAAGTTCAGTCGAGCATGACAAAATATGGCCTTGCTTATACTTAGTGAGGTGGTAGATGTTGACAAAAATGAGCTAAATATGAACTATAGACTAAGATGTTTAATATCCCTGCCCAAGTATCACATTTATAAGAATGGCAGTCCTCATATATGAGGGTGAACTGTACAGTACCTTTAATACAACTTACTGAGGCTGCAGTATCTCTCCTGTGTTTCACATTTCTTTTAACAATATAAACTTTATTCCTTGTATGTGAACATGAACAACATCTGAGCTTATAATCTTAATTATGAACTTTCACTGTCCATCTTCTGATTAAAATATTTCACATAGGTACAACTTACTTATGAAGGCTGTAAAATGCATGGAAACAATTAACACAAAACCCATGGCATAGTAAATGAAACTTTTCAACAGCTTTAGTATCTATACATGGAAAAATGAAATTAGCACATAATCTATGGCATGGTCAGTGAACTTGTTCAGCAACTTTACTATCTAAATGTAAAAATAATTGAAAGTGTTAGCTCACTCTTGATAACATTTTCTAAAGAAAAAATATTATTAAACAATAAAAAGTATCACATATCATATCAACTAATAAAAGATGTTTTAAAAAATATAATCTTCAACTAAAAACATACTGAAAGCACCAGTTAATAATCGACAGAAAATGTCAAAAGCAAGCTTCTCAGTAAGTTCTTTTAATATCAAATTCATAATAAGAATCAGCATAATGTTCTGTATCATTTTTCATGTGCAAATTTTGTTCTTTGTACTAAAAAATATGGAAAAGGAATGAATAACTTTTGTTGAAGTTTACCACTCATCTTGTGTAACTTCAAAGAGGTTAAGATATATATGTTTCATCTATTTGCTCATGTGCACTAACACTTTCTGTTCTCTTATGGTGGTCACCAAAATTGATCATAATTATATCAATGCTAAGCTGATCAAGACGTCGTAGGAACTGACAGACTTTTCCACATGAGCTGTTAAAAGGTACATCTTCCACAATTAAGTCCGGAGGATCTTCTAAAGTAAGGTGACCTCGAATTCGCTGCACTCTATGAAGAGTTACATTTTCAGGCTTGGTTTCAAAAAGTTCTTCTGAAAGGCTTGCAGGGAGGCAAATGAGAACATCTGCCCCTCTGGTGGAATTTTTAAGAGCTTCATGATATATCTTAGCTGTCATCTCATGCAATCCTTCAGCTGATCTTGAACCTCCGACATCATATGTAAACACAGATTTTTCAATTCGGTACTTACGACCTTCATCAGTCACAGCCATAACATTAATTCTCCTCATGAGCAAGAAAGTGGGAGGAGTGTACATATTGGAGAATACAACATGCATGTTCACATGAGGAGGTTGCTGGACAATATGCTCATGAACTCTGATCATAGTTTTTGTTACTCCTCCTTGATGAAGGAAACCATAGAAAATAACACAAAAAATATTCCAAACATGCCACAGAAGAAAGAAAAAATGCTTTTTTGCTTGAACTTTTTTACTAGATAAGAGATAAACATCATCTGAGTGAAGAATAACAAGGGGAAGTAATGTAGGCAACAAGAATCTTGGTTCTTGATGAGGTATTGTTGATAGTACAAAAACTGGCACAATAAAGGTGCTCAGAAGCATTGTGGCCATACAGAACACTCTTGGTTTTCTAGTCATATCATTTGCAATGAAACTTGCCAAGTACTTGGACACTGACCACAAGCCAAGAAATCCCAAAACTCCATGAAGGAGAGGTAAGTTTACTGCAAGATGCAAATAATAAGGATGAAGGCCATGAGCAGCTAGATTGTTTTCCTGTGCATTATAAAGCAAAAAGTTGATTGGTGTTACAATAAAAGATCTACCCGTTACATTCCAGAATATAAGCTCTGTGAGGGTTGTAGAACCATAATACAAAGAATCGGCCAACACACAAATAATGAATGTGGCCGCAACACCTGGAAGCAAACTAAGACACCTCAGATTAAAATACGAGAAATCCACTTCTTTTGTCACCACACCTCTTTGAAGCCAGTACGCAACGGGAATAAAGGAATATATAACAAATGTAGGCCGTACAAATACTCCATATGTCACAATTACTGATATGATGGCACTATCAACATAATTATAAGCTGGTAATTTGCTTTTAATGCGAACAAATTTCACTTTTTCTTGAATAGTGTTCGCAGATTCATAGAGGTCTTGTAAAATATTCTCCTTTCGGATAACTTTTGTGCTGTCAACCATGGATTCACACACTCGCCATAATAACACTGCCATGAGAATAAGTTCAATTGTATTTGAAAATGTTCTTGTTGCATATACCAGCATAATATATGAACTAGCAAACACTTCCACACAACACCATGGTCTGATGTAACACATTTTGGCTATCCTGTATATACTAAAATCTGCTATGAATGATAAAAATGTTATAAAAATCCTTGGGGCAACAAGTAACATATTTGGGGTCAGTAGTTCATAACCCAAGTACTGTGTGCAAAAAGGAGCTGCATATTTCAAGATGAAATATGGTAAAGACACCACAGAAGAAAATGTGACAGATCTGATGGGGTTCTCAGTATGAAATTCCCAGGGTTTTCTAGCATCTATGCTCAGTATGTCACCTGGAAGAATATGACAAAATCTAATTATCTGAGATTATGAAACATTAAAATCAAAATATGTATAGATTTGTTCTTGATCCTTTAGAAAAGAACATCAAGCTTAAAGCAGTCAGTAAAAATACTCAAGACTAGTAACTAATTCAACCTGTAAATGCATTAAAATATCACATACAGGTAAAACTTGATTGTTCAAGAACCTAATTATCCGTACAAGCATATAAGAAAAGGCAGGTACTAAAATTAGTATCCCATGGAGCTTTAAAATTTACTGGCCTTCAAAAGAAGAACAAGTTATGTGATTAGGTACATACGTGCCATTACTTGTACAGACTGATGGAACTCATCTGGGTGAATATATCCAGTCTGCACAGTAGCTAGATACAGCCGAGCCATAGCTAACATCCACCAGAGTATGGAGCTGTCTTTCACCCTATAACAAATAAGCCTGTAAAAAATCATATCCATGCTAGAAAAAGTGCACGGCATATATTCAAAAGAGGCAAACCATGCATAACATCTATGTAAAAATGTGTTTTTCATTCTAATCAGGTTTTATTTTTTATGCAACTAATGAAAGACAGCAGAAACATCAAATAACTAACTACTGCATATGACCCAGATTCATTTCTAAAAATCAGCATACCTGAATAATTACAACCTATATCACTCGAAAATCAATACTATGTAAAGCTCTCAATTTCATTAAGAACTGCTGTTGAGCATTTGGGAAAAGTGTTTGCAGTTGTCCAACAGACTCTAGTTCTAAGTGCTTGCTAATGCTTTTTAACCAGGTTAATATACAGTGGCTTATGTAACAATGAACATGCAAAATAGAAATCTAAAAATCCTGACTTACTAGTACTTTGTTCATCACCTCTATTTTTACTATTCTCACCAATGCATTAATAAGGTATCCTTTAGAGTAGTAGATGTATCGTATCAGGGTCGTCACCATTCAATGCAAGTCGAGTAATGATTAGCTTTTTTTTTTTACTTATAAATATCATCTTTTCAATATCCCAGGGAATGGAGCAGAAAGAATACTACCTACAAATATCTTGCATGTCATAGAAGGTGACTAGAGGGGTGCAAATGGGGTGGGGTTTGGCAATGGGGGAGTTTTGGAAATGCTCTCTTCAGGTATCATTTCTTTCCAAAAGAAGAAAAAGAGGAAGAAAGTACTGTTCCTGGTGTTATCTTTAAGGCAAGAAATGGTCAATAAATATGGAAAAAAGAGGACAAAATGTGCGGATCATTACTCTGCTTATATTTACTAATGACTACCTTGATGTGATTCTTCTACCATTTCAATGAATGCCTTCGGAACTAATAACACTACAAAAATTGTGGTAATAGCCATGGTTCATCATTTCAAAATACAAAATGGAAATAGAAATGTTAAAAGAGTGAGTAATTTTTGAAATACTGGTATTCAACAGGATAAGATACATGCCTGTCTTTTCTTATAATTATGCTCTTCCTGATGAAAAAAGTAAAAAAAAAATATGGAATGCAAATGACAGCAAGATGAATGACAACTGGTGACATACAGCATTACCCTAATTATTCATCCTAAGAATGTCTTGACAAAGGAAGGTGGGGCTTTGAAAGTGAGAAAACATTTAACTTTTAATACGTTCCTCACAAATTATATTAACCTAAGCTTAACTAGGATTTTCAAAGACATTTGTGACTATAACATTATATGAATACACATTTCAACTCCTCATTTTCTATATTTCTATATAGCATACAAAAGAATTCTATCTTTTAGCAATTATCACAAAATGCCATAAAAATATATGACAAGGAGATAAATAAACTATTGTATTGTGTATTACAATGAAGAATACTTATTGATCTATGAGTGGTTGGCATTTCTTGCAAGCCTCCAACAAGGGAACTTTCATGTCCAAGCAGCACCTGGTTAATTCATGAATTGATATCTGAATTTCAAGACCAGAAAAAAAATTATCATCTCTTAGCTTAACCAAAATAGTTTGCTATACTTCCCTCTGCCTCACTGCCCTGGCCACTTTGCAATGTCTTACTGTTAAGTTGCTGAATGCTGTCACAATAATCTATCCATAGTTCTACTCAGGTGACTGTAACAGTCGCATACATACAAGATGTGACTAAAACAAAACATAACCATTTATGGAAACATGTTTATCCACTTACTATGGGGTTAACTTAAACTAAGACTCATCTGTTCATGGCACTACCTCTCTTATGCAAGAAACTGCAAACAAGTACGAAAGAAAGAAAAAGGAAACATACTTAACGATATGATCTTTTGTCAAAGTTTGTCAATAAATAAAAGCAATGGACAATGTTTAGGGAAAAAAGTATGAATACCACAAGTGAGGTATTCTTCTGTAAGTAGAAGTAACGAGAGTGTCCCACAAGTCACAAAAGTATCTTAATGTTCAATATTCTGCTCGTAATATACAAACACATCCTTGTGTGAGCATCATGCAGATCCTGGTGAATGTCAACACACAGACGACAGATCGAGTTGTCTCACAATCCATTGCACCAAAACCAATTCACTGTTAATATATTCGTATTAAATCTCCATTTTACCTTTTGTGGTGAGGAAACGTAAGGTTTTCATGACTAGATCATTATCCTTCACAATAATGAAGTTGGTGAGGACAGCGAAGCTGTGGGGTTACGTAGTGTATTACCCTTCATTTAATAAGTTGTTAATTTGTCTAGGATACTGGGATAGATTTTGTGTATGTTACATTCGGCGAGCTGTCTAGGTAAAAGTCATAACCCTAAACTTAATTTAAGGCTCCTAAAACCTAAATTCCACCCTAGACTTGCTATGCGGTACCGGGTCAACTCCCATTTTCCCGGGGAAGACCTTAAATCATCTTTAATACACTCCGTAAACTTACCTTAATCTTGTGAGCCTATTGGAAGGATTTTTACTGAAGGTAGCTCTGTTCTTGGGCTTCTTCCTACATTCCATGATGGTAATTGTACAAGGTCGAGGCAGAACACCAGTTGACAATCCTGCAGTTGTGTTGTTTACATGCGTCCCGGGTGACGTAGGCCTTGCCTTCCGGAGGATGAACGACGATCTTATCCCTTTATAGTTTATATCATAAAATTAACGAAAGGATGGTAAATTCTCTTTTTTTTATTCCCCTAAGATGAAGAAAAATGTTATCTTTTTAATTCTCACATAATTAACAAGAATGTAATTATTTTTCCCCCCCTACGATGACCAAGGACGTTATCCCTTTCTGTTCATTTTCGTCGCGTTAATGAGGATAATTGTTTCTTTTTTTTCAAGGATAAATAAAGGTATTGTTCATTCTTGTCCTTTTCGTAGAATAACATTTATTCATTACCTTATCCTAGGAGAAACATGGGTATAATCTATCAATTATTTTCTTTAATATATTATTTACCTTCATTCTTTCTCTAGAATGAACTACTATAACATATACGCGTATTTATTATCTAGTTTGAATAAGTATGTTATCTATTATTTTTTCCTAAGATAAGCATAGACTATAATTATCCATCCTTAAACTAAGGGTACTGTGTAATCTTACTATCCTCTACAAGTCATGAAAACTCTTGAAAGGCCATCCACCACCTACTCTTAAATTTTTGAGTAAAATACAATCACAACTCATGAAAAAAATGTTCACTCTAAATTACCAATTGTTTTTCGGTAAATCACCTTCAGGAATGACAGGAAGCCAAGCTCAGTGGAAAAGTAAATTTAATGTAGTTATAATTTTCAGCTTTTGTGGTCAACTTGGTGTGGAAACTGAACTGATGCAAAATGTTCCACTTTTAAACTCACCAAAGAGGGATAATAAATAAGGATACTATTTCATCATCAATTTGTATTTCTTTATACAACTGTTATCTCATTCACTTAAAATGAAATTGCAACAATGATATCTCTGTGGCTTTATGCACTTAATTCATCCAGCAATAATGTGATTTTTATTTAACACAATAAATAAATAGATATGAAATGCTAAAATAGACTGCCCTTTCATTCTAAATGTGCTTGAAATTGTCTTTAACTTTTTCTAAAGTGAACAACAGATTTGAAATCTTGTGTCAAGCATATCCTCAAAAGTTAAGTACAACTTACCCATTCCCTGAGGATAAATGGAGGATTTTGCTAATTTGTACTGCCTTTCTAAGACATCAGGGAATGAGAAATACTAGCTATAAAAGAGATTCCTCCACCAAGATTATCTTACTGCTTGACAAATGTACTTGTACCCCATCTGAATATCTAAAAATATTTTTCCCCAATAAAAGTATTGGTTTTACAAAATCTAAAAAAATAATAACATTATAGACATACAAACTAACAATTAACAGTTCAATCATCTACACACTACTAGAAATGGATGATTGTATCAGTGCCTTCAGATCTTCCATACGATCAGTTTTTATTGCTTCCCTTATGCTGGAGAAGAAGTTCAACCAATGCTGCATATTATGCCTGTGAATGGAGGGAATGCATCAATTGAGAACTATTGATAATTATTATGCAATTATGAATCTAAAATCATATTCTTGATAATCTTGGTCCTTAAATCTAAATCTTCTCTGTGTATAGGAACTTTGCCACCATTACCTGGGCACTGTTTACTTATTCTGGGATGAAAAGCTACTGAATCTTTTCCTAAATATGCCCTATTAAATATCTTCACTGTAATATTTCCATCTGTTAAAGTAGCTATACATTTTAACATCAGTGCAATGATTTACACTCCATGTTTCCCACATCAGAGGATAATTATAAGAGTTTACAGTACAAAGTATGATAAGTGAGAGTCACTTGATGAAACTGAAGCAGAACAATGATTGTTGTGGTTAGTGATTGCCACACAATCATCGCCAAGTACACTGCATGTGGCTATTATTTCAACACCTGACATTTTGTCCAGAAATCATGGCTGTTACACAAGCTAGTGATTTTCATGAATTACTGGGTAACTCATACCAATACATCCCATGATGATATCCAGATGGATCAAGTATTAACACACTTCATCCATGATCTGACTCTTGTCCACTTCACATTTTTATGCGGAACCTGAGCTTTAATATCTCAGACTTGGTGCCTTTAAGAGCAAGCTGCTGATGTTACAATGAACAAAAGCTGCCAAAGGCCAAGATACATTCATCATTATCATATGAAAAATTCATTTAAATCAAAATTTTTCAGGTTTTCCCAGTTTGTTTACGATTGCTTTACAGCAGGAAGTTTTAAACTCTTGGGGCATCAACCCTTGAACATCCTCAACGCAAATGTGACGAGTGGTTAGACTGCTGGATTTTATTTGTGACCTAGATAGATCTGGAAGTTTTGTTCAGTACTTAGGTACTGAGAAAGGAATATGAAGTTTATAATTAGCCTTTACAGAAAAGCAAAAATTGTCAGAAGGATAGATACTGTTAAAGATCAATAAAAACATCTGCCTTTTTCACTCCTTGCACTGGATATTTCATCATTTTAAGTCTATCATTAAAGCCCAAGCATTAAAACTGGTAACATTGCATATATTGCTTTGCATAAAAGTGCCATGAATGTGTAAGTATATCATTAGCATCATTTCCTTTAGAACAAATAAGAAGAATGACATAAGTAATCCTATAATATAAACTGTCATTTGTTCACAGACTAAATGAAGAGTAAAGAAAGAGACAATGAAGGGTGCATGAGGTTATACAGAAGCCTGAAGATATCCTCCAGATAGTTTAGAGATACTGAAATAAAATAAATGAAAAACCAACGTACATCATCAGCAAGACTGGCGCAAGCAGTTCATTAACATTTATCAGGTGATGAATGTAAGCTCGACTAAAATTCTTGCATGTATAACAATCACATCCCTCAACCAGTGGCTTCATCAGAGACATATTACTGAAAGAAAAATCTTTGATTAAAAAACTGATTTCTCAAGATGAATAAGTATCAGATGCAAAGACTTAAGGTCCTCTGATATGTTAGATAGAGCATACTAGCTGGATGACCTGTCAAATGCAAAAACAACATTGCTGGCCTTTCATAAATACTATATGTGCATTATGTCTTCTTATAATAATATATGTAAATTTTCTGAATGAATGTGCTTAATATCAATACATGCAACAGAATGAAGCGTAAATATATAGGAATTCAGTGCTATAGGCTCAGTTTTAGAATCTATATATCCGTACATTTACCTGTCTGTCATTATATCTATTTACCTACATACCCCTCTGTGTGTTTACTTACCTATCTTCATTTTCCATCATTGCTCCAATTCCATGGGCTAGATCAGATACATACAGACTCTGATATGATCCACTGACATCCTCAGCCTATGCCCACTATCCCAGTGTGTCCACGTGGAACATGGATGTCTAGACTTGTAAAATGCTCCTTAAGTTTTTACTTTGCACACTAAAAATTGTTTTGTCATGTGAGACCAATGTCTCCATCCACACCACCTTCATACACAAAATTCTTACACTGCATTTAATTTATTTACAATCATTCCTATAACATAACTATCTAAAACATCCCCAATCCCCAACATATATAAATTCTTTCACAGCTCTCCATCTCTTCTGCAGTCTACCACTCCTTGTACCTTCTAGTGTACTATATCTCCTTGACCTACTCATAATCTGCATACCGTAAAGAGTCACAACTTCCCAAAGTGCTCTCTTGCTCGCTTTATCATAAATGTTTTCTAAATCTATAATTGTTCCAAGTATCTTTTTCTCCAAGGCTTTTTCTACTACTTGAGTAAGTGCAAAAATCTGGTCTATACATCCTCTTCCCCTCCCAAACTTGTTTTCTTCTTCACCAACAAGGATTTCTTTCATAACTTACCTTCAACTTATCAGCATTACATATTAACCTGTATCTTTCATGATGTCTTCATATAAAATATGAATCCAAAGAGGTATTCACATACTTTTTATCTTTTAATGATATTTCATATGGGTTTGTTTGATGTTCCTCTTCAAATGGATTATTTTCCTTGTCATCCTTCTTATCATTCTCCTCAACCTGTGGTTTTGGGGTATCTCCAGATACCTTTAATTTCTTGTTCTGGTGTTCTAAAACTTCTTTTCTGAGGCATGTTCCATCAGTCTCTTTCCTGCAAAGTATCCATTAATGCCTTTGTTTAAAAAGAATATGCATGGCATTCATCTTCATGTCATTCATATTTTCTATCTAAAATATGACTTCCAAACTCGATGCTACAATTGCAGAATATGTAAGTCTAAACATTAAGCAAAGAATTTATGCAAATGAGATCACTGAATACACAGTTTCTTTTCAATACCGAGAACAGCAAAAATATGAGGCAGTAACTTTAACTAGACAGCAATCATCTGCATACAGGTAGTTTTTCTTGCAATGGAGAAGATTTGTTGAGAAACAACAGGTAAAGTTCTTTAGAAACTCTTTAAAGCATCACTGCTGGGTCTTCAACACTTAGAAGATGTAGAATAGTCAGCAGTCAAATATCTAGGAAAATTTATATCCATTATCCTGATATGAATGATGGAGAGATAGTGAAACAATAAAGTCAGAATATATGTTGCATTTAAGCATATGCTAATCAATAAAGGAGTTTTGGGATAACCATAAACAGATAAATTGATGATCCTAAACAGTCAGCAATGATGACATACAAGTCAATGAGCACTTCATCACAAAACACAAGTAAATAAACATTTTCTCAAAAATACAAAGTTATAGTTTTCATTTTAAAGTATCCAGATAGTACTTTCTAGGTGAAATCACAGGTGAGTGCAATATTTGCATGATACTAGATAAAAAAAAAAACACGAGAAATTAAAATTCTTCTGATCCTATGCAAACCAGTTATAAAGAGTACAACAGAAAAGGAGAATGAAGGAATAAAGATTTACCACAGTTGAAATGAAGAAGGGAGCGTGAAAGAAGGCGAACCTCACAGATAATCAACATGAACGAAAAATGTGTAAAATATAGTCTTAAATATGAAAGTAGAAAATATGGTGAATATGAGTAAAAGAGAAGCAAATATGGATCTCATGACAAGGATGAATAAAAAGCTGAGGGTGAATAAATGCTATTTGGAAAAGATATGAACAGAAGTCTGTGAAAAGTGAGGGTGTATTTGATAAGTCCAGCACCACTTTTTCCAAGCACAAGTCCATAAGCAATGTTTTCAATTTCAAGAGAACTGTACATACAGACTAAATCTAGTTTAGGTGGTATATCTACCTCTCTTACCCTAGTGATTTCTCTTATAGGTTGATGCAAAATTCTCTCCTGTCTGCATTCTAGGAACATGAACCTCCACATTTTCATCCCCACATAGATTTGAATATCCCTGAAGTGTCTGTCGGCTGTTCTTACCATTATAAGGAAGTGAATTAGTAAAAAAGAGAAATGAATACATACCTGCTTAAATCAAAAGGGAAAGTGAGAGCTCCTTTTCTTTCTGTTACAAGAAATGGAAATGTGGAATCAAAAAGGTCCACTCCAAGTTCAGCTAACTTGAGGACAGTAAGTGGATTCCACATCCCAGCTGCCTGCCTTGGTAGTTCTTGAGGGAGGGGTTCCTAAGTATAATAAAAAAAACTGGACTTACAAACAATCAAAAAACAAAAACAAACCAGAAAATTATCTAAAGAGAATACCTGAGGGTAGTTCATATGTAAATTACAATAAAAATCATAACCAAAAATAGATATGATACCATGCAAGTAAATGAACAACTTTTGCTATGCTTGCAACTAATAAATTTCTTTCCTTTTCTTTTATATATGATTGCCTTTCCCATCTCAGCAAGGTAAAATCAGGAACTGAGACCTTGAAGATAAATCCTCACTTAACTCCTTGTTTTGATTCTTTGAGAGAATGATAATACAGCCCCTTCTCCTGCCACTCTTAGTTGCCTTTTCTGGTGCACCGAAGATAATTTATATTGGTATTACTCTTTTCCCCTGTTGCTTGGAATAACTTAACATTTACCCATACAAAATGAAGCTCCCCATATGTTAAGTTAGAAGAAAGACAATCTATCTATTTATCTATATCTTTAATTCCTGTTCCCTCCAGGAACTTCCATCATGAGGATGGCCATGGCAAAAGAATCTCCACTTATCTCTGTCCTTACATCCCTCCCTCGCATACACCATTCCACTCATTCTTCCCCCATTTCTCTCCCCCTGGAACTCTTCCAGTAGTATATCTCATATAATTTACTTAGTTAAGAACACTCAAATACTAGAATAAAAATAAAGAACATCACAACCACAATTGCTTTAAAAACAGATAAATAACTCAAATAACCTTTCTTTTGGTGCTGTTACTGAGAATGACTTTAGGAAACCACACTTTGTAGACATACTGAAACCCAATCTTACAAACTCCAAAAGACTCATGCAAAAGGTAAAATGAGAAAAATATGAAAGAATACAAGGTTAAAGTTTGGATTTTGGAATAAACCCCCTAAGATAATGTTTTAGCCCATGTTGCATTTTATGTTTGCCAGTGAGACTTGGTATGAATAATAGTTTGTGATTTCAGTATATTAGACATGAAAGCTAGAGACTTGATGCAGCAAATGAGACTGTTGTTTGTCTTTCCCTGACAGTGCCTCACGAATGTAGGAATGGTAATAAAATATAAGGAAAAAATGCAAAAAAAATGAAAGCAACTTATATCAAACTCAAAGATTAAAAAGAAAACGAGTCATACCTTCCATCGTGTGGAAACCAGCACATACAGTACTCACATTTCTTCAGACTTGGCTTAAGTTTTTTACATCATGAAGAGAAAATAAGGAAAACATAGATGCTGCATCAGTGGGTCACAACAGTAACAACATTATAGACTTCCACTGAAAACTGTGAACTCTTAATCAAAAATGGACTTAAAATGGAGAAAACCTGAAATGCCTGAAGTATCAAGAACTATACTCAAATTCCCAGATCAAATTTATAAGGAGAAACTGAAAGCATAAGAGCAAGCAAGAATGATCAATTTTCTCAGAGCAACACAGTATAAGACCTCTTCACTCTGCTAACACCCTCTATAAAAATAATCTCTGTAAGATTGAAATTCTCTTGCTCAACTTACCAATGATGCCTTGACAAGGTTATGTAAAAGTTTAGGTTCAAGTTTCTCAGCTGCTGGACCATTGTTGTGAAGGCCAAGAAGCATGTAACCTGAAATGAGAGAGTTGTCTACCATTCCCTCTGTCAGGGATTTTGACCAGTTTGCTCGGTCTCTTTCACTATGGCCTCCTAAAAGAGGAACAAACAATGCTGAGCCCTGTAGTCCCTGCAATTCACAAGAGACCTTGAGTTAATATTTCTAATCTGTAATAAGAAAAAAAAAATCTTCAACATGATAAGGTGGAAAATCTGTTTGATAGATATATTCTTGCTGTTGAAAGTATAATGAAAGATAAGACAGGAAAGCAGTTTGCCCTACAATTCAAGGAGAATTCTTTGGACAACAATAATAAGTGGAATTTTAAGAAACTGATAAGCTCAAGGGCTGAACCAACCATGGAATAATAGCTAAGATACATTGCACTTATGGTATTACTTCCGTTAATCTACTTAAAGAAAGTAGTAATTGGCTTGAAGGCTGTTTATCCCTAGTTTAATATGAAGTAGGTTTGGTAGGAGTTACAGCAAAGTTTCCCTCACTTCTATAATAAGCTGAATTAACTAAACAATACAAAGAGTGAAATCACAGACAGGATGTATAACAATGCTAATCTGACTGCAAATTTAAGCACAATGATCAAGAAATAATCTCCTTTAGAATTGCATCTATCATAAGGAACACAACAGGTTACTGTAAAATTTGCATTGCCTAAAATGCATAAATATGGCTAACTAATCCAAATGCCACCATTACACAGAATCATAAATCTGCAGAAATGAGTCTAAATGATTGAAAAAATGGTAACAAAAATATAAGTGACTGAGCTAAAAAAAAAAAGTGAATGGTTGACATTTTTTAATAAAAATGTAAATGATTAAGACTAAAAAATAAAAGTTTGAATGAAAAATTGGTAACAAAAATATAAGAGACTGATCCTAAGAGCTAACACAAATCTATGGGAAACTATGCTTGTAGACAGGGTGGCTATAATACTGATGCACAGAAAATTAGTCAAGATAGAAGTTTCAATGTGTAGTTATTTGGAAGTTCTCATTAATTTTCCACTGAAACACAAGTCTTCCTAGTATTTCCGACTGACTGCTCTCGCATCTCTGGGAAAATCCACCCTTGGTATAAAGAAAAGTAAAAAAGTTGAGGAAATATGAGAAAATTAACATGAGAAGAACAAGAAATAATATCATACAGTACCTGGGAGTTCTTATGAAGATTTACACACTGGCTGATAAATGCTGTGGACTTTGATAACGATTTTGATACTCTCTTCTTAGATGAATTACCGTCTGTATCTGCATCACTCAAGGCCTCATACCAGTCAGGCTGCATGGCTTCTACTAGTTCAATGTATCTGTAAAAAATATGACATTCAAAATATCTGAAAAGTCAAAACATCACTACACTTATTATTTCTATTTTGTAATTCTGTAGCACTGTAATACAGAAACATATCTAAACTGAGGTGCTTCGCACTACAAGACATACTAATTGCTAAACTTGCATTTACCAGGAAAACTAACAATTTCATTTATGGCCAACTAACACTCAGTGTAGGTATACTAACCATGTATCCAGCCGGGTCACTCTATCAGTGTCAATATATGGATAAAAGTCTAAAGAGTTCTTTCTTATGTACATGACCTTTCACTTGAGGTTGGCGCCCCGAAATCCAGAATATTCTGAAAACTGGCTATTTTGGGGTTAAGGTCCAGTGGCCAAAAACATATCAAATATACTTAATAACTATATTACATGGTAAAAAGAATTCTGGTCAATCCCAGCAAGCAAAAATATGTTGAATCAAAAGTAAAAGCTAAGGAATCAATACTGAAATGATGTTGGGAACATATTAGGTTTACAAATTGATTCAATTTTGGCTAAACAATAGTGATACAACATTGTGTCTACTATATTGATAGAATTTTGTCAACAGTTTATAAGTTTTGTTTAGTGTAACACTATCATGACTGTTGAAGAACATCAACATGACAATGATTAATCTTGTTCAGTACAGCCTCAATTCCGGTTCATCTAATCTCTCCACTACTACACTCATCTCCGACTTTTGTATCCCTGCAGATTTATGTACCTACCTTGACTCAATCTTCACCTTTGCTTTTACTATGCAATGATCCAAATTCAGCAACATTCCCCTTACTACCTCTACATCTTGCACTTACTTTCTTCCTGATTCTCTCATCCATTACATGATTTATTACTGCCTTCTGCTTGCTAAATCATTCATTTCTTTTCCATATATTTTGTATCTATGCATTGGCAAATATTAAAATAGGTATCTTCTAGGATTACACCTCCTTCAGACAGATATCTATTAGAAAGTCAACATCTGCATCCATACCTGGTGTACTTCCACTCTCTCATCCCATCCTTTTGTATTCAAGGACCCCAGCATTTTCTTTTTTGCTCCATCCTCAAAATTCTTTATATGAATAACTGCTTCTAAAATTTTTAACATCTCACCCTTACCTATTTTAGTTTGTCTACTTACAGGAGCAAATGCATAAAAAATATATGTCTGTTCTTACAATCTTTCAGTCTCCCCAAGACAAATCTACAATTTACAAAATGAAATATAGAGAGAATTATGGAACAGAAAAAGAAAAGACATGGGAGAGTATTTAAGAATTTTTGAGAAAGTGAAAAACCTGTCTTCTGAAATATGCTAGGTCATAGTTATTGGGAAAGACATGAGAAGGTGGAGAGTTCCAGAGCTTCAACATGTAGGGAATGAAGCAGGTATCAAAATGGCCCACCCCTGAGTAGCTGATGGCCACACACTGGTCATCCACTCTCCCTCTTTCCCCATTTTCTCCCACAGAAGCACTATTTCTGAGCCAGTGTTTTCGTGTGGTCTGTCAGTGGCTTGACAAGTTTGTAAGAGAAATATGTTGTCCTTTTTATTAAAGATGTCCTTCTCAATAAAGGTGTCATAAAAAAGATCTGATGTTATATTACTTACTTCTCTACAGTTAGGATTTGCCTGCCACCGTAAGTCCATGTGGATATACCTCTCTTATCATTATAGCCACTTGGTGTTGCTTTTGATGCATCTTGAACAGTGACACCAACACCATGACCCTAAGCAAATAAAAGCCGATGATCACAAAAATCATTCCAAGGACCAAAGTTATAAGATTTTAGTTTCAACATGAACATTTGAGGATACGATAAAAGATAGAACTGAAGGGAAAAACAAATCTGAAATAATACCTTTCAAATAACAACACTGATTATTATCTGTAGCAACTGACATAATTTTACATAATGGATCAAAATTATTATCAAATATGGGTTATCAATAATAGTATAAAGATTATATGTATAAATTTTTCTGAAAAGTGTAGTTACCACCTATTTGTAGAGCAGAGGGACGGAGTTCTATGCTCCTGGTGCAACATCTCTTTAACATACTTTGCATCATACAATCTTTTAACCTTTTGCATATGGTATGCATTATTTTCATTCGCAATTCCAAAACTGTGTATGCATGTAAGTCTATATGTTAAGGTGTGTTTCTATCTATGTTCATGTATGTGTACATATATTATGGATCTGAACAAGTCTGTTATCCCTACTATGATGTCATGCACTTATTAAAAGATAATTGCCTTGTACTTGTCTTTGACCTTGTACACAACACTAGTCGCTACTTTCATTTATATTCTTCCACATATCTACATTTTGCCACATTCTATCTCCCTTTTGATGTTATTCTCTACTACCCAATCTAGCAACTGGACTACCCTGTTCTCTCATTCCACTGCCCATCTATCTCTAACGTCCATGAAGTCCAGAGGACTTTTCTCAAACACCTAATATTCAGTCACCTAGTTTGTCTTATCAATGGCGAAGAAATTATCAATACTTCTTGTGTTTTGCAAAAGGCAATCCACAAATACTGACAACTATATTCACAAATGGAAGGGTGAACCATGTAGACCCTCCTTTCATCAATTCAGTGAAGCATATTTCTTCCATTCTTGCTTTCCCTGACACATACATATTACTTCACTTTCTCTCTCCAGACTATCCTTTATTATCCCTGGCAGATATTTCCTTTTATCTCATTCACATGCACTGATTTTATAAACCTTCCCAAATCAATAATTTCTACATGTCTATACCACATAAGCACAGCCTTTTATCCTTATTTTTCAGATTATTCCTTTCCCTTCAATCTTCTTGTTCCTAGCTCAGATCCTATTCATCTGAAATTAAGCTTATCTACCATTAGTGTAGCCCTATAAAGAAACCTTATATTCCCTACTCATGACACACCAGAATGTATCAAAATCGGGTGTACTACAACCAACAGCATTCTCCACACTTATATATGGATTTTTTTTCATGTTTTGTAACTTTTTCAATTTCTAGAATACTGTTGACCATTCAACACATTTCAAATATGCTATACTGTACACTATTCCATTTTGAATGCTTACTTGAAGGGCAGAGAAGTGTGTGACACCTTTTTTAAATTTCTGCAGGACTTCTATGTGGTCACAAAAATGCTGAGCAGGAATGCAAAGAGGGGCAGTTTTCTCAACCACAAGATGAAGAGCATCCTGCAAAATTATAGTATGAACTATTTTATGCTATCAAAGGAGCTGTGAAGATCAAAAGGTTATACCTGCATTATGACAATATGTGAAAAGCAAATTACTACCTCTTGTTTTCAGGCAGGTTTGTACTGGACAAAGGAATGCCACGGTATTCAAAATACTGTCCACCAACTAAAATGCAACAGACCTCAGGAATGCATGGGCCAGAAGGTGACAGCCCTCTTCCCTACAGTTTATGCACAAAATAACCAAACGCATCCATATATCTATCAAAAGAGAAGTGGAAGTCATGAGGTAAGGCCAAGTCCATTAAACTCAAATAATGTCAAAGTACAAAATGATCCCCTTGTTCTTAATGAAATCTATCCCTGTATTGCTAAAAGTTGATACCTTGTTACAAAAATGATAGTCTGAAAACCATTTCACGTGAATGTATCAATATTTTTGCCATACCACCTATGAACGAAGGAACATTTTTAATATAATGGCATAACAAATATCAAATGTTCTAGTTTCATAACAACAGAATGTTAATACATACAGCAGTTACATTTCAGAATGCCTACATTATCACATTACGTCTAATAATCCAATAAATTTTTCTTGTGGTTTTCATTTTTACAGATGTACTGACTCGGATAAAATAGGTTCCATATTTTCTACCACTCATTTTTAAAAAATCTATGTTACCTTGAATTGAAAATATCAAACACATAAACTCATGTCAGGTATATGGCCTGTTTCAATGTTATTCAACCCAGTGCTTTATTACATGTAGCATCGTTTGCATACTGCAGCAAAATGGCCGATCATATCATGGTGGCTGTCAGATTGTTGTGATAAAGAATGAGATTCTCTATATATTACCCTTTGAAACTTAAATCTTTATTAAAACCTGCATTCCTATATATAAAATGTTAATACCATCACTTAACAGTCACAAATTCTTCTCATGAAAGTAAATCACACAATTAATTTTTAAAACCTTTTCTTAATATACGATTACATTATTTGCTGCAACTTATTCCCTGACTTTTCTAACTATATTTACTTTTGTTAATTGTGTAAAGTACATATACCTTCTAACCTGAGTAAGGTGAGGAGCACTGCCACCCAAGGTAGATATCAGCGAGAGAGGGGTTTCATACACAGTATCAAGCTGACTACGGAGGCCTGTAAGCCTACCAAGACGGCCACCTTCTTTACTGACATGCTCAACAATAAATTTCATGACTAGATGGAGACCAAGTCCTAAACCTGAAGAGGAAAGAGAAAAGTGAAAATTTGCATTCATATACAGTTGTTGACTGGATTTCATTTTTCATAGTGTTATAAAATACACCACATACTACATACTGATGTCCCTCAGCAGCATGGTATATTATGTTTGAATAACATCAAATACAAGAAGTGAAACACTGCAGAATCTCAGTGATCTTAAGTGTTCAACCTTGACTTTTCATGCTTTCTGATATTCAAACACTACCATACCTTAAAAAGCATAATGGATGCTACTATTTTTACATTCATTAACCTAATGAATATGAATTCAGTACAGACAAGTTATTAGATAGAATTAAATTCCAACCTATTGATAGGCTGAAGACAACAAAAATGGATAAAATTCCTATGATCTAGACTACAGGAGGAAAGAATATTCAACCTCACAATGCTGCCTTTCATAGTCACTTTCTGCAATATGGAAAAGATACATGGCTAGCACTGTACCTATAACACTACAGAGTAAGATGAATCTTGACTGCTAGGAGATGTTTGATGAAGTTTTCAATGGTTATGTTGATTTCTACAAAATGATACTTTTTATAGCACATTATATTTTCTGCTCCCTCCACTATCACGTGTTGGAGGACTGAATGAATACTCCAAATAGAGCAGCATTGGCCTAAATAAATTCTGCTAAGCATAAAGAACGTGCTGATTCCACAACTGTCCAGTTTCATAAGGAAAATGAGGAAAGGCCAATCAGATACTTTGTCACATTTACTTAGGCCGGGTTTCTTGGGTTAATAATGATTTCCTTTTCATGTATACCTACGGTTTTATTTACAAAACCTGACCTAATATTGTTCAAAGTAATGGCTGCAGCTAGAACATAGGTATACTAACTTTGATGTGATCATCGTCGTTAGTTATCAAACTGTTTACGCAAATTCAGAACTGCCTGCCGCCTAGCTGGGGACGCTGACTAATCATTTAAAAAAAGGGATGTAAGAACTGTATGATATTCTCCCCAACACCCCAAAATATTCTTAATTTACAAACTGCTCAACTGTATATAATGTTCTTACGGGTTTCCTGGTTAAAAGTTAGATGATTCCGGTTACGGATAGGTTGCTTTGTTGACAGCGTAACACATGGAATATTGTTGTCGATAGCATAAAGATAAGTTAGATAGAGTTATTCATCACTAGTTGTAAAATATATCATATTAAGGTTAAAAATTTAAAAAAAATATCTAGTAAGTTTTAGAATAATATAAAAAACATATAATTTATTCATATTTAACTTTTATTGAGCGAAACACAAGAAAATTTAATTGTGCAATGCAATAAATCTACTTATCTAATGATTGCATCACTTTGTAAACAAATCGTTTTTGGGTAATTCGGATTAAAGCCACAATAATCCGGATTTATCCTGCATTGAGGTAGAATAGGAAATACAAACGATAGTGCGCTATGCATGGAGTGAGAACGCGTAATATCCTTCATTTATTCCGGACACCCGAGGAAGAGGCTATAAGAAGCTGGTTTTTACAGAAAAACAGTTGAAGAGAGATGTTATGGGTGGAACAAGAAGTTTGATCCTTTCCTGTTATTTCATACTTTGCCTTACGGTTAATGTCATTTATTGTGTACATTTAAAATAATGCTTATCATATGAATGTTAACATAAAATCCTTAACTCTGTTGAATCTTTTTCCACTTGTTTCCGGGCCTATGTCTATCTAGAAAACATGCAGGACATAACTTTAAAAAAAATCATTCAGTCTATTTCAGAATCAATTAATATATCATCAATACTACAAACCAATGTATTTTCTAATTATATTTCACTATACTATTTATTACTGCTCAAAAATAAAGTATTGTAATCGTGAAAATATAGGTCGTCGATATTTTATGGAATCTTTACTTTTTTTGTGTGTCCGAACAAAAAAAAAGTTAATTTTAATTTAGAAAATACTAAGAGAAAAGAAAAAAAAATAACTGATAATCCAGAAAATACCAAGAGAAAAGAAAAGAAAAGACCTGAGAATCCAGAAATTAACAAGGAAAAAAAGAAAATACCTGAGAATACAGAAAATACCAAGAGAAAATAAAGAAAATACCTAACGATTCAGAAAATATCAAGAGAAAAAATCAACATGACTGAAAATCCAGGAAAATATGAAGAGATAATAAAAGAAAATACCTGAGAATCCAGAAAATACCAAG
>JAUUDY010596205.1:0-10039 GCA_032361765.1 Panulirus inflatus | reverse complement strand
CTCTCTTGTGTCTCCCCTGATGATGTGATTATTATACAAAAGTGCACAAGGTGGAAGTGTTGGACGAGGAGAGTCCTGACTGTATGCATAAAGTTATCGCGCGGCCATACCTCTCTCTATCGGGCAGAAAGATAAACAAACACAGACGGAGTCAACAAGACCAGATGGTTACCAGTGTTGTCATATCTATCTAACCGTATGATAGTTTAGCATTATTGACATACAGTTGTTAGTTGATATATCGGGAGTGTTATAACTTGGTTGTTTAGCATTATTGACATATAGTTGTTATTTGATATATCGGGAATGTTATAACTTGATTGTTTAGCATTATTGACATATCGTTGTTATTTGATACATCGGGAATGTTACAACTTGGTTGTATAAGTATACATTATCAGTAGTGCCACTACAAGGGGGAAGGTTACCAAATGTGGCAACCACGCGGAGTGACGAGTGATGGTGCACGTGCGGTCATGCGGGAGGCTGACACCCTCCTCAAACCTGCTGTCACACCCCTCCCGCTGTGTGTGTGTGTGTGTGTGTGTGTGTGTGTGTGCTAATGATGAGTACTCTTGTAAGATTGTTTGACTAGGAAGGAGCAAATCATCATAGAGTGAGAATAATGTAAGGAATTGTACATAAAACAATCTGTGTCATGTATTATGAGTACACCTGCAGGTTAATTATAGATATTAAATTGTTAAACTCATGAGGGACATATCCTCGTCCATAGCAAGTCCCATACAGAATTAAGTCAAGTGCAAATATTTACTATTTACGTTGCTCAAATAAGAACACACAGTGAGACACTCCCAAATAATGACATCACGATAATGTATCGCGTGTGGAAAAGTGACAAAGTGACTTAGTGAAATAATGAACCAAGGGAACTGAAATAATCGCCTTGGTAACCCCACATGTGCCACCCGTACCACACACTAGCCTCAGTGTGAGTATGTTATCTGGTGGGAGACAGTCGCCCGCCCGGCCCAGAGGGGGATGGCATTCAACATCTACTCGCAATCCCGGTAAGCTACACCTCGATCTGTTATGTCGACAAGAGACAATGATAACTTCAGTTCCAACAATCCACCTATTTTGGGTCGAGCACCAGTAGGGCACGTGTCAGGGTCGTGCCGTGCGCCAGTCTGGGACTTAGGAGAATGTGTGGAGGGAAACAGTGAGCCGTGCCAAGGATATGCGCCAGGCGCATCGTGCTGTAACTGAACATTACACGGACAGGCCGACTTGACCTTGGGAACGTTGGCCGTCGCACGCCCAGATCCCCGTGCACGTACAGACCAACCTGACAGGAAAGACATGTAAGCCTAAAGTAAACTTTTGCCACCAGTGAATGAGCAAAGCCGCTTGTCATGATTATGCCGTGAGGCAAGAATCAACGTGTGTTGTCTGGCACGTCAATTGGGTAAGGATAGATTAGGTTAGATTAGGTTAGGTTAGGTTAGGTTAGGTTTGTGGTATTATTATCGTGTAGGACGTTTAGCGAATTTTGGGATTTAAAGTCTTGGTTATATTTGGTTAGGTTTGCGGTATTACCTTTTTTGGGACATTTAAGCGAATTTAGGGATTTAAAGTTTTGGAATTCACGGGATGTCCGAAATGGGAAATTTACCATAAATATAATTAACAAAGTTGTAAAATATCATCAGAACGTATAAACACCTCAACATGTAGCGGAAATTGTAGGATAGATATATAATCACATTGTAGGATAAATGTATTAATACATTGATCTTCCACTGATAAACCCAAGGTCAACGGCTGTGTCGTCTGTTTATTAACATTCAGCGACATGTAGTCGTAGCAAGTTCATATGTGTGGTACATTAGGCTTCTATATTGATCATTGGTACATTAGGCTTCTATATTGATCATTGGTACATTTCAGCTTCTATATTGATCATTGGTACATTTCAGCTTCTATATTGATCATTGGTACATTTCGGCTTCTATATTGATCATTGAAATAATTCTTGAGTGTTTGGGAGATTAATTGAGTTTGTCATCGATATATTAGATTAATGTATTTTTACTTTACAAGTGTACGGCCCACTTTAACATTAATTAACGCTACAGTTTCATCGCTATACTTCTATCCATCAATTCTATGTCATATAAGACTAGAAATGAGATAGATTGATCCTCTTCTCGTATTTTAGTAATCACAAGGATGTCTATTGATCACCTCAAACGTACGTAGCCATTTCTCAAAGTTAGTTTCCATGCGGAGCTAAAGTGAAATTTGGCAATGAAATTGTTAGTAGTGAGTAATATACGTCACAAGAAATAACAAGTTGTTTTGTTGATGGGAGATTTGAGTTTAGACTAATTAGTAATTGAGACACGGATTCCCTATAACCTTGTAATGCAGAAATCTTCAGGTAATTTGTGATGGGAAAATGTATATATTTTCGATTGGATTTGTATATAAAAATCATATGTATGCAATTGGATAATCACACACACACACTCATTGGCCTTTGTGGTATAGTGGTTAGCGTTAGTGAGCATGACTTAGCACGAACCAACCCGTGGTCTGATTTGCATGGGTTCGAATCCTGAGCGTGGCAGCCTACACCCAACCCAGGTGTTCATCCTCCCCTCGGGGCTGGTCTACGAGTGGGTACCTGGTTTAGTTTGGTGTGTGTGTGTTGATACATAAATAGGAGTAAAGACATGATACATATAAAATACAGTTAAGACACAGGGACAACACCAGTGCAACACTCTCGACCCCGTAACACAAATAGTAATCACACACCCAGATAAATGCGAGCAAATATGTTCTAAATAAATCTTGACTTTTGAATAAAAAAAAAACTAGGTTATCAAGTCTCCCACACAGCCAGGGTATTATGCTAACAAGAGTAAACAACAAATTATCTGGTAAATAATTAACTGAATTACATCTTTTTGGGGGATATTGTATACCACATGTTATCAGCTAATTGACCTTGAATTAATGATGTATATGTTCTCTTCATAATTACAGGTTGAAATATTGTCTGATGGATGTATTGCGTCTGTTTATTAATTGCTGACTGTGAGGCTTAAGCTGGGATTTCCTGGTCTGGTGACAAGTGGTCTGTTCCACCTAGTAGGAAAATATATTTATTGTTGAGCTTTTACTGGAACTGGTATGAAAAAAATAAAGAAGGCTACAGGAATATTTCAACTCTGTGATTTGATCCCATCTGGTAGAGGAAGAGGAGAGATCGGAAGGTGTGTGTGTGTGTTGTGTGTGTGTGTGTGTGTGTGTGAGATCGTTGGGCGTACAGATGATTGGTTCTATGCATCCGCTGATGGTAGTGACTAGGAGGTGTGTGTGTGTGTGTGTGTGTGAGGGAGAGACAGATGGAGGGGTGGGTACGAAGGAGTGGAATGTCCAAAGACCCACGATGGAAGACGCAGTCAGCCAGAGTGTCTGCGTTTATAGCCAAAAGGACGAAAGGAAGCCTAACATTTCCTCAGGTAGGATACATACAGGATGACACAATTGAATATCCTGCTTACCGAAGGACCTCCTGTTAAGACCTCCTTCTTAGTGTCTTTAGAGCTTAAGTGTTTGCTCGCTCTGAGACTCCTTGAGGGAGTAGAAAAAAGAAAATACGCAAGATCATCTTTGAAAAGTAGAAGTTGTATTGCACTTAGATTTTAATCGAAGGCGCTCTGGGGTCTAGGGCTTGACGACCTCGACTTGTGTAGAACAGCTGGTTGAGGCAAGGGGATTCCATGCCAACTGAAGCCATCAAGAACTCGGGTTGGTTCTGATGAAAGCCATCTTGCCAGAGGCTCGTACCGTCATGCTCAAGGGTCGTGCTGTCGTGTTTAATGGGTCGTACCTACCTACCTCACCGCTAGGGGTGGGGTAGAAGGGGCTTGACATCCCAACGTTGCACGTTCTCATACGGTCATCCCTTCCCTTCGTGCTCGCCTCATGGGTAAGAAGAACTCACTGCTCTGTGTGTGTGTGTGTGTGGGCTGAACGCACTTCCCAGCGTTGTCGCACGCGTAGCACGATGGGCTGAACGCTCGTTGGTCGGTTAAGGAGGAGGAGACACCATTCCGAACCCACAGCTTCCAGTCAGCCCAACGCCGCCGCCTAGCACGAATGGATCCGGTTAAGGTGTGTGTGTGTGTGTACCCTCCGCTCCCCAGCGACCTCCTCCCCCTCCCCTCCCCGCGTCTTTAACCTCTCCGTGCCTGACTCCACACGTTTCCTAACGACTATGTAACTTCCTGCACGACCACCTGCCAGCGACGACCTCCGCCCTGCCACCTCTCCACTCCCTGGTATACTTCCACTCCATCACCGGGTTTACTTCCATAACATCCTCTGGTTTACCTACCCAGCATACCCCGTCTTTAATCCTATATAATCCCACCATCCCTGGTTTACTTCATTCCATGGTTTACCCCCATGTACCTTAGATTACCTCCACACTATCCCATGGTTTACCCTACGTTTCCTCTGGTTTATCCCCCCCTCAACGTTCCCAAGTGGTATATACCCTACACCATCATTAGGTTTGCCTTTCCCCGACCTCCCACCGGTGTACACCCTCCACCTTCCCCGTGTGGCTCAACTCCACACCACCACTAGGCTGGCAGACGACCCCCCACACGTGGACACCTAACAGGAAAAGGAAAAAGAAACACATGTCTTATCACAGTGTGGCTTCCGGTGCGAGGAGAGATTATGCCATGAGCCTCCTTCTTCTTTGACCATGAGCACAATAGCCACCAGTACTACCCAATAACCCCGTCACATATATATATATATATATATATATCATCCCTGGGGATAGGGGACAAAGAATACTTCCCAGGTATTCCCTGCGTGCCGCAAAACGCCACTAAAAGGGGTAGGGCTGGTAATCCTCCCCTCCAGTTTTTACTTTTCCAAAAGAAGGAACAGAAAAGGGGGCCAAGTGAGGATTTTCCCTCTAAGACTCGGTCATCTGTTCTTGACGCTAACGCGTGAAATGGCGAATATATATAATCAGGTCCGGATGTTTATAGTGATCAGGCTGTACGCTTCGGACTGTTCTCCAGCATGACACAGGGACGACCCTGATTTAACTGCATCGTTAAGGACGAAGTATGGAAGCTTTATGGCTCACTTGTCTTTCCATGATGATGATCAGTGATACATAACTTTACTAATAACCACAACTGATAGGTTAAAGAAGCAGTTGTTAGTGCCACCCCCGTCGTCCAGCTAAGGTCGGTTTGATTTAACAGATTATTTTCCTGATAGTTTGTCAGGTAGTTAACTGGTAGTTAAGTGTCTTGAGAGATACTCAACTGGTAGTTAGGTGTTTTGAGATAGTTGACTGGTAGTTAGGTGTCTTGAGATAAGTAGAAGTGAGTTGAAGTGACAGTTACTTCTTCACTCAGACTTTTGCCGTCACACAAAAGTCCTTCAAGCAACCATTTACTGTCGCACACAATACCTTCACCACGGCGAAATAGGAGGAACTTCCCCGGCGTCCTTATCTGGGTTTATCGTGACCATGAGCTGTTGACATGCCGTATCTCTCCAGGTTTACCTTTAGTAGGAATATCACAATCTTCACAGTCCTCTTTATCTACCGACCTCCTCATGTCAAGTATCTTTCTCACGTGTATGTCGTATACTTTGTTTTGATTGTTCCTCCAGTACCGTCGCTTCCTTGTGGCTTCTCACTCTGTACCTCTCCAATATCTACAGAAAGTTACACTTTGATTCGTGGTGCTCAGAAGAAAGAGTACTTCCTCGTTTAGGCTACTTCCTTCGATGTCGTAAACCTCTTCTAGGTTAACTAGAGTCTTTATAGCACATGCATCTCCCTCCGGGCAACACGCAAATAATCTTTTGTTTTTCCTTTCTGTCATCTCACTCCATGACTTGGCTTTGTTAGTGACTGTCTGATTCCCCAGTTTTGTGGCTGGTGGCATACTGGGAGACGTGATTTGTCTCCCTCATACCTTACTCTCATTCTGATTTCCTGTCATCATCATCATCATCCCACAGGTATCATTAAAGAGAGACGTCTTTTACCCTGAACTCCTTCATTGATTTGACCGTCAGTACAGCATCATCACATGCCTACAAGAGCAGCGATCATCTTCCATGATATCCCACAATGGTCGCGTCGAAGGAAGAGATCTTCTCGCCTCTTTTCCAAGGTACTTTTTGTCTATCCCTCAGGTCCAGAGGTGGATGTAAACTTGCTTGAGCCCCTATAGAGGCCTCATTTCGATGATCTGTAAAGCAAGTCGAATATCTGAGACTAATTATATTTTCATTATCCATGAGACTGCACAGAGAGAGAGAGTGTATGTTGGTACAGGACTGCTGTTACGAGTGATGGAAATTAAGCAGACACGCAGAATACGAAAGTTTTGTGGGGTACTGTAAATTCTTGAGTCCCCGTTTGTCGTCCCCTAAGACAGCCACTGTCCATAGCGAGGATCAAGACACAGACCCCTGGCAGTGTTATCTCAGCCAACCACACTTGCCACCATTTACACACACACACACACACACACACACACACACACACACACACACACACACACACAGTCTCAAGTCCCCACCAGACCACCACAGGCGGGACGAGACCGCGTCGGATTCCTCACTTAATTCTCTCCTGTTCCTCAGGTCGTAAACACTGTATACAATGTTGTTTTCCTTCCACCTTTATAACACAAGCTGTGCGAGATGCAAGACCTGATCCGCACGCCCTCTTTCCCTTCCCGATCCGCCTTCCTCGTCACCGACTCGACCGGTCGCAAACTTTACCGTAATCCTAAACAAACATCCTATATATTCCTATGTAATTCTTGAAGATCCTAAGAGAATATATGCCTCTGTAATTCTTGCAATATTTCCCACTTCCTTTACCTTCAACATGTAACATTACTGCCTATAGCCACGTAGCACGTGACCGCATTACTGTAACGCCCGCCGTCTGCAGCTGGGTAAGGTTGCTTCCACGCCACTCGAACTACACGCATCTCTTTATGTTGTTTATATGTCACTGACGACTGATGCACATTTATTAAATCTTTTAAACGAAACTGGTTTAAACTGCATGTTGATAAATTTCTCCACATTATGGTAGAAATGAGGCACACTGACAACGGTGCTTGCAATTCCCATTAAAGTTCGGGAGAGGAAGCACAGCTTGGATCAGGCATGCGGGAGTACCCGCGCTGTCTGAGGATGGTCCATTGAGCGAGGGTTGGCCAGGTGAGGTCACAGCCAGCCAGGTCTCCTCACGTGGGGTCACATGGTCGTGAGCAGCAGGCACGGACGCTGGCCCCCTTCCCTTCCTCCCTCCCACCCCCCTGGCCTTGTGTCAGGTCACGAAGGGTCACCGTGGAAAAGTGGGTAGCGGGAGGAACACGTTAAGTCGTGGGTACAGATCGATCCCAGGTGCCTGGCTGGCTGGCTAGGTACTGGACTGGATGGTGTCTTGACTGGGTCGATGGTTTGGGTGGTTGGTCGGTTGACTGCATGGATGGTCGATGCCTGATTGGCTCTCTGGCTGGACACTGGAGGATTGGATTGCGTAATGATCCTACTGGATGGTAGGCTGGACAGTTGGTAGGTGGTTTGGTCGGCTGACTGCCGGATTGTCTCAATTTCTTGTTGGTTATCTGGTTATTTTGTTTGGTTAGTTGAAGCCGCCTGGATAGGTACCCAGGATGGTTGTGTGGCGTGATGGTTGGTTAGTGATATGGTTGTGTGGTTGGAAACCTGCGTGTGTTTATGGTCGTCAAATTGGATGTTTGAAATGGTTATATGGTTGTCAAGCCTGAGGGTTGTCTTACTACTGTGTGGTTGTCAGGTTGGGTCGTAACCTCAGGTTCATGGTTGGAGAGATTATTATAATCGCGTCCATTACTCCGTTGATTCGTTTTGTTTAGGGTGACCGAGTGAGAAGCACTGTAATTCGGGAAAGCTGTATGAGGCCCTGATGTTGCGTCGGAAATGTGCGTAACTGCCTCCGTAGTGGAACGCCCTCTCGCGTACCTGTGTATGTGTGCGTGTGTGTGTGTGTGTGTGTGTTCTGTGTACCTTTGTTAGTGGCGTATTGTCGTTAGATGTCGCCAGTCCTTCCGGCGAAGCTGTGGGCGGAACTTGACGATCTCCATCGTGCGAAGACGTTGCCTCATTTCGACGGTGTGAGTTGGTGGGTGGCGCTCGCCCAGGATGTTAGTTGGTGTCCAGAGGAGGTACTGCTGGTTGGTGGTCTACCCCGTTAACGTAGGTGGGTGGGGAGAAGGTCTATCAGTGGCTGGGTGGGATTACGTTTGAAGGGGGAGAGGGACGAGTTGGGGGGTGGGGGACGCTGGTGTGTGTGTGTGTGTGGAAAGGAACTTGAACGTATCAGAGGAGGTGAGGTAGGTGCTGCTGGAATGGGTCTAGGCTGTGCTGGGCTCAGCTGTTAGTGGTAATGGGGACTGCGTCGTGCCTGAATCCAAATGCTGAGCCAATAATCTTGTTTCTTATCAGTGAACTACAACCGAGAGTGCGCAAAGTTTAGGCAGTCAGTCGGTATTTACCCATCCCTACGTTAGACACTATCTTGTCTAATCTTTGGCCGTATTTCCCCCACCCCCTTTTTTTTCTCTCTCTCTCCTTAGGGTTTATTATGGACGGCAGGTGAAGTATATTAAAGTTCCCTCAATGTTTGTGAGGATTTTTTTTTCCTGCCATGATTGTTACAGTACTGGATCCTTCGTCTTAGGAAACGAAAGGTTAGAAACTCGTCAGAGGAATGTTGAAAATACCGGGGAACGAACACAACACTGGATAGAGATGGATGCCAGACACCTCAAATGATTTTCGCCGCTTCGCCACAGCCGACCAAATGGCATGGAGGTATTGGCACGAACCCTCGTTGTTTGGTTCCATTAAATAATTCGACAGCATAACCACAAGGTAACTATTATTTCAAAAGAAATCGGAAATGCTGTATCCCAACAATTTCGCTACATAGTTTAGACCGCTAATGAATGTATAAATCAGAGCAAATTCCCCGTAATATTTGTTATATAATCCTCTTTTGTTTTGGGTTAAATAGAAACGCTTTAAAGTCTCCGGAACTCGGGGGTTTGGATTGGTAAAGCCAGCAAGCCATATGGGAGGTAGAATTACAGAGAAGCGGTGTTATTAGCAGTGCGTGGATGGCTCTTTTCTCTATAGGCAATTAAAGCGCTGCTGCGCTGCTAATTAAATACGCATAAAAAGCGGCAGCCCGTTTGCATGCCGGGATTTAGAGCGTTGACGAAGGGCACGTATGTCTGTATTATTATAGCAAGTATACGTTATGCCTCTGCCCTAATTGCCTTCATGCTCGTGTTATGGCGTAAACCGTGGACGCATCCTGTCCTGGTTGGCTATTTGGGACTTGGGCCTATCGGCAAACTGCCCGGGTCGTTAATTAAGGCTAGTCGAAAATTACGCAATGAGGCCATTCACGCCCTTACTGCATGCATATGCGGCCGTTACACGTCTCGCAATCATGTATATGTATGTTGGAGACATTTCTGATCGCTCGTCTTGTTGGTGTTCCTGTATTAAACGGGAGATGGACCTGAATGTTTTATTTCTGCACTGTTCACTTTATTGGCAAGTTGCAATCATTGCTTTGTTTCAGTTTTCTTTTCGCGTGTAGGTATAATGTGTCGTGTGCAACAGGCTTGGACACCCAACCCTTCCCCCGTCAGGGTAAGCAGGCTTTGGGCGTACACTTTGGGACAGACGTTGATGGCTGGATGATGGGAGATATATATTGGTCACCTTCTGGAAAAGTTCAGAGATGCTAAGTAACAAGGAGGTTCGAATTTTTAAGACTTTTTTTTTTTGAGGGGTTTATGTGGTGGGTTGTTTTGTGGTTGGATGGTGCCTGAGAGGTGATAGATCGTGCCATACCAGGTGGGCAGCCACCTCCCACTGAAAGTGTGTGATGGTCGGCATCCCGCCAGCATCATTGTCGTTTCTTCTCTTCCTCAGCCAGACT
>JAUUDY010596194.1:0-10039 GCA_032361765.1 Panulirus inflatus | reverse complement strand
GTTTTTTTTAAGCCGTAGATACTTTAAAATCTTTAGTAAGTAAAGTAAAAACATGGTGCATATGTACAGGGTTAAGCGACGGAGCAACACCTGTGTAAAACTTTCTCTTCGTATCATATGAATGGTAATCACACAGCTACTCAGGTCCATATACCTTCCTTGTGTTAAGAGATAAATAGCTACTTTTTGGACCGTACAATTAGAAATTATATGGAGGGGGAGGGGAGGGTTGGAGTCAGTGAGAGATGCGTCCAGGGTGAGCGTATATACTGGTCCGCGTATCGAAAATTGAGACGGAGGAGAAACGGGGGGTGTAGAGAGAGAGAGAGAGAGAGAGAGAGAGAGAGGCAGCGGTAGTATCGTCGCTACGGAAAAAGCGAAGGAAAGAGAGACAGGAGTTGTTCGAGATACTTTTTTTTTTTTTTTTTAGCCAAGGAAGACCCATCAGCGGGAGAGGTGGCGAGGTGGACGCACTTCCTCTGGATAAAAGAGCGCCTCGCCTCACGACTAACACACTTCCCAATGATTTCGGACGGAGGTAAAGTCTGAATGCGGCTCGAAGAAAGGAGAGTTTTTCTCGGCCCGACATGCCAGGTCTCTTGCAGTGACAGGCCTTAAGAACGGAAGTGGACCGGTAATTCTCATGCATTGTTTCCCCACCTCATGTGTGTCTGTTTGTGTGTTTTGATTGGCATGTGTGAGATATGATTCCCTGCATACGTTGCAGCGGTCATCAATCCTTGCAAGTGTATCCATGGTTTGTTGTATGAAAAAGTTGTAGGAAAATACATCAACACATCAGTTATCTGTAGTTAGGTACTCTCTTGAATTATCAGTGCCACGGAGCAAGGGAAAAATATGCACATCACATAGTTTGTGAGGCACATAACCCATGACACGCATAATTCGTGACACGCATAATTCGTGGCACTTGCTAATCATTCACTAATACCTGCAACACTTGCTGGGAAATCTCAACCAAACTGTGTGTGTCCCTTTGGAGTTTCCACCACCCCTACGTACCCAAGGAGGTGTCATAAGAGGCTTCGTGTTGGCCAGCGTTCACTAACACAAGCGCATACCTCACACCTCATAACGTTTAAGACAAACTTTGGTTGACATTCGCTGGGTTCTCTGTAGTGTCCTGATGTGGTTGGCTGGTGACGCTCTCGAGCCATCTGGGGACCAAGTCTTGGGTTCCCTTCGACAAAGGACAACAAACCGAAGCGTCGGACTGACTGACATTTTCGACAGAGGGGCAAACAACAGTTCGATGAAGTCCATTAGTGATGACCATTGTTTTGCTCCTTAATGGCGCTGTGACTGTTCCCTGCAACAGATCATTGCGCTTGTTCCTGTTTCCTGACTTTCACCTTATCTTCAAGTTCTCACACGTTCGACTTTATAGTTCCAACAAGACACTGTGAGTGGCAGATATGTCTTCCTCTTGTTCTGTACGTCAGAGTCGCAGTCTTGATGCCATATATTTCTAAACCTTCGACCCTTCGTCTTGCGTATTAGCATAAAGTTGAGAATGTTGTCTGTATTTATCAGGATTAATTAGAGATTCTTCTTTCTTAAAGTAATATTTTGATGTAGAATGTCGAGTAAGATAACACCATCCTTGTGCCTCTTGAGAGGGAGACTGCTGGTACACCAAGTCACCACTTTCAGAAGTCTTCCCTTGTGTCACCAGGAGTACACTACAGGTTCCAGTGATGTGACAAATATTTCCTTCTAAGCTGCGCGGCCTGCGCGACAATCTGTGAAGTGCCCCGCCTATCCTCAGCGACGGCAATTTTCTTTTTTATCCTTGATGAGGCTCAGTCAACGACCCGTTTGTCAGAATAACAGGGGTTCATTGTGACAGGAAAAAAATGATATATTTGAATTTTGTTCCATATTCGCCAGACTGATTGTGATATCCCTCCACAGGCTGGGAACACAGGATAGAGAGGGGAGACGTGTCACATTGTCGGCTAATTACAGTGTGGAATGCGATCGCTGCTCCCTCGCTCATCACCAAGTTACACGTAAGTAACATTACCAACGCTTTTAGTGATCGTCTGACGTCATGATAGATAGAGTGAGCTATATCATTAGGTGCTGTGTCACGTGAAGCAACTCGAAATTCATTTAGTTTTGGGACAGATCAACACTCTCTCTCTCTCTCTATGTACGTATATACACAGCCGTTCTCTGCTCGATATCCAAGTATAACACGACCTTATTGAAATGATAACCACTCGATGGTCCTAGTGAGGCAGAATGTCAACTGATAAGCAAATTGGTATATGTGAATGCATTCAATCAAGTTCAAATGTGTTTTAGCTGAGTGAAGTGAGAGTTTGTTGGATGAAAGCATGTGACGACGGTTGTGTGAGAGTTGGATGATTTGGTTAGCAGACTGAACCGAGTCTGAAAAATAAAGGGATGTTTCTATACGTGTCGTGATCTTACTACAACATGGTAGTTTGATACACCGTTGTTCCGATTTGCTTCCCTTACATCTAACATATTGTAACATACGAAAATTGTCTTGACTCTTGAATGCAGGGAATTCATGAAAATATATCGTTGGTTGATAGAAAACAACTTTTTATTCCATCGTGTGTCATGCAGTAATGTATATCAAGCGTGCATTATTAAGAGGAACGTGTGTGTGTGTGTGTGTGTGTGTGTGGTGGGTTGGGGGGGTGGAATTTTGTCCGTGTGTCTGTTTGTGTGTTTGTGCGTCAGTGCTCTGGATCATGATGCTCTTTCTGTTTTCATTTAACCTTTCAAAGCACCACTGAGACGGTTGATTTGCGAGTAATATTTATATTGTTAAGTTCATTGACAATGGGTGGTCGAGTCGAGGATTCGAAAGTTGGTCATTACGTCGTATTTATTTAAACCTGAAAAACCGAAAAAGGAATTGTTGGTTAGTTAAATATCAACGGTGTTGGTAGGTAAAGTTCTGTGCCCTGTAATTGAGCAAAAGATAGGAGTAAATAGTAGACATTTATCCAAATTATTTCTGATTTCGATAACATTTTGTGGAGGTCAAGCTTATCAAGTACATTCTTTGTTCAAACGAAGCCAGAAACCATCGACCGACAGAGGGAGAAGGAGAGTGGCTGGAAGACACGGTAGAAACTGGATCTTATCCTTCCAGGGGCAAGACCTGCGTACAACTGAGGAGAAATATTCCAGCAGTAAATTGATGATGATGAAAACTTGAGCTGGAAAAGGTTGTGCTGAAGCTGTGGAATATCCAGCGACGTCTCTGCTAGCGTGAACTGGAAAGCAGAGATCATGAATTTGCTGTACAAGTTCTTAATAAGATGAGCTCGACTCCGGTGGAATTTTGCTTGCGAAGTGATCTGTTAGAAGTTATTATTGACTGACAGAAGAGACGGAAACTGGTGGAGACGGCATTGAAGAGACGGAAACTGGTGGAGACGGCATTGAAGAGAAGGAAACTGGTAGAGACGGCATTGAAGAGACGGAAACTGGTGGAGACGGCATTGAAGAGACGGAAACTGGTGGAGACGGCATTGAAGAGACGGAAACTGGTAGAGACGGCATTGAAAAACGAAACCAAAAAGTGTATTCTCGTAAACCATGTTCTGTTTGCAGGACAACTGAAGGCTTGACGATCTATGTGAGAAAGACACACCTGATCACCAGCAAATGCTTTGATGAGGAATTACGTAAACGCTACGAACATGAAATCTCCGAGAATGATAACCCGATAGCAAGTGAAACCTCAAACAAAAAGTAACTGACTGACAATGATAACACTTATCACTATAACAGATAGTGCTGAGAGATGTACATTACGTAATTATTACCGCAGATGGATGGAAATTGTTGGAGGGAATGTGGGTTTTGAAACAATTTCTGGAGCAAGTCATTACGTTTTTTAATTTTTTTTTGATAATGCATTAACTTGTAATTTGAGTTCCGCCTAACTTATTAATGAAGCCGAGAACAGCTGTTCACTCAACACGGCTTTAGCATATATACAGAACATTTATTTCCAAGCTTAAAACGTTTAATGTTTCCAAGTGTAGGGATGAAGACACATGGATTTTTCCTATGTTTCTTCATATACTTATTTTCATTTTTCCTTTCTAACTCTTGACAACTCTGTAACTTCCCTTCATTTTTCGGCTAATGGACTTAAAACTTGGTAGGCTTTAATATATCCAAACACCCCATCTCTTCTTTATTTTCTTCTTATTTTTTTTAGTCATACAAAGGACTTCATGGGATCAAAAGTAAAAAAAATGTATATATATATATATAACTTTAATTCATCATGTGTTATTTGGACTCTCTCATCCTTTCCAAAGTGTTGTGTGTGAATGCGTGTCATACATGGTTAGTATGTCTGCTTACAGAAGAAGGAACATATACTGATTTTAACTAGGTTTGATCTTATTCTTCTTGCTTTTTTACTCATTTTTCTATCCAACAGCCAACAGGATAGAGTCATACCTTCACTTTTGGACCGATGATTTGAAATTAGGTTAACTTGTACTTTGCTTCAGTACACGCGGATGTTTTTTATGTTTTTAAATATTTTAAATGATTTTCTGTGGTCAGATAATCCATAAAACGTATATTTTTGACCCGTTGTTCATTACGTTATCTATCCACAAAGACGAAAAACTGTATACAGATACTTTTTCACAGATACATATAAATTGTTCTTTGAGGGTCAGAGGTCACAAGAAGGCGCAGTCTATTTCTACAGCCATTACTTGATCAGTTTCGACCACTATTCATGAAAGTTGGTGTAAAGATATCCCTTTATTCTTTAAAAGGAACGTAAATTTTTGATCAAGTTTGACTATTCTTTAAGGGTCATAGATCACAAAAAAGAAGTAATTTTTCTTTTACCATCACCTATCCATATATTGGCCAATATCCATGAGATCTGGCACGAAGATGTCTTTCCACATAACCTACATAATGCCAGCGACAGCTTTAGGACTGCACTACATTTAGATCTCTGTAGAGGTGAAAAGCTGCCACAAATCTCTTCCTTTTTTTCTTGTCAGTAATCCATTTGATTCCAACTAATGTACAGAGACACACGCTACTCTTGAGCACTACACATTCACCATGTCATTACATTTCCTGTTACACAGATCTTCGCTGCTCCTCACAATCACAGTAATTGCCCAACATCTGTATGTAATTAGCATTAATTAACATATTCAAGCAGACGTGGCCTACTTCCGGCCTTGGTCCTCCTTTCACGTTAATGCTATTGGTAAAATCTATATAAGATTTTTGTCAAAATTCCGATTTGTCTTGGAACTAGTTTTTGCTGAATAGAAATCTAATGGAGAATTGTTTTTCCTCGGAAATTTATCACCAAACTTTATACCCTGTGAAATTAAGGAGAGAAGTTTATGTTCGCAAAATATACGTGAGATTTATTACGGGTCTTTTGAACGACCTCGTCCCTCCTTGTCACTGGTGTGTTCTCCTTCAGAACCTGGTGTACCTCCTATAGTTTCCTCCTGACGGGGACATTTGTCTCGCTGCTTCTCTGCCTAAGGTACTGTGACGCTCGTTTGAGAGGTGTATAATTAATGACGTTCCCAGGGATGTGGTTTATATCGTTCAGTGCTTAAGGTATTGGTAGTCTTTTGTTGAGTTTAGTGGCGCATACCAGATAACGGCTAATACCCTGTTACCTCTGTTGTTTATGTTCCTTCGGAGTCATTTCATCTGCTAAGTGTTTGGTAAGCGATTCCCACGGGGGACCAATCAGGCCGAGGAGGTTAGTGGCGAGGGCGGAGGACCTCACAGCTGAGCCGTCATGGGCGGGAGAGTCATTGAGCTGCGTGTTTGTGTCTAGACAGAGTCTACACCAGGAGCAGGTGAGCAGTTCGAACTGGTGTGGGAGTGGACTCGCTGGTTAGGAACCACTGTTGTGTCTGAGTGCGTTTTAAAGGAACGTACCCACGAATATTTGTAAAAGTGCGTATTCTGGGGAGTGGCATGGTAATATGTGAGGGTACTTTCTTTCCAGAAAACCTACTATCATGTGGGTATCCATTTTAAAAAGCCGGAGCTGCATGACCATTCTCTGTGCAGTCGTTGGCTCCGTTTATTATTTTGTAAGGGACCAGATTTTGCGTGGTAGTAATTTCCCTGAGAACTGACTTCCTTATGTGCAGCAGGGCGTCCTCTTGGGAGGAGCCAACCGAAGCGTCAGAACGTATTTTCTGTGGATATATGAACGGGTTTCCCAGAGTAAGTTGTCTGATGAGGCACCAGTTGCCGTGCCACATTTGCGTCTCCCGAGGAAGAATCCCACTGTTGTGGAGGGACACATTTCCCCTCCTCCGTTGTGTGGGAGTGGGATCTCTGGGTAGGGATCTCAATTTATTTGTGGGAGAGTATGTCGTGGAGCGGGACACATATATTTTGTCGGAGACGGTTCTCTTGGGGAAGGTCCTGATGTTATGCCGGAGTGTGACCTCCAGGAATGAGCTTATTGCCGTCCAGGGATGCATATCCAGAGGAAGGTCTTACAGTTGCTTCACTCTGTGGTCTCTGGCAGTGAAATGCGCTCCCACTTGGGTGTGGTTCTGGGAGGGTGAGAAGGGAAGGAAGAGGCACACGGAGACAGTGGGAGGAGTGGCCTGCAACCTCGGGACGGTGGTTGATGAGGGAGGGAACTACCACACTCGCAAGAAACGACAGAAAACACGAAATTAAGAGAGACGGGACAGCAGAAAGACGTTCTTCGGAGTTTTCGTAATCGTTAGCCAACCGATGAATTATAAGGCCTTGTTATGGCTTAACTCCTGGAGGAGGATTGACTGGTTCTTGCTGGTCTGGGGATCTTGGCTTACCAGAACCTTGTAGCACGTCAGGATGAGTGAGTTCATGACATTTCAGATGTACATCTTCAGCATGACTGTCTTCACATATTTTGATTTATGACTAAGGTCAAGACCATTCCAAGCTCACTCATTTCCCAGACTTTGATTGATTCGGATTAGGTGAGATTGTGGTTGATAGATAAGTTCTATCTTAACATGTTTTCATTCCTAAAGCTTTTTTTTTACATACACTGCCTAAACCACAGTCAATCACAACTTGAAATGTACCTCTTTAGGCTCGGACGCCACTAGAATACTAGATGACCTCATAAGATAACGCTCACTCGCCAACACGGTCATGCAGAAAGAAAAAACTATGCATATATCATCCGGTGATCGCTGACCCACTGTTCATTCTGATCCGTCCAAAACTTTATATGGAATTGCTGGTCAGGAATCGTGTGATCTTCGATGATGGCTTCGACCCAAGAGGCCACGACTTAAAGTTATTACGACCTCTGAGGGCATTCGCATACTCTCCAAGCTCTTGTTTAGCAAGATGCACACCCCCCCCCCCCCCAAAAAAAAAAAAAAAAGGGAAAAAAATCTGAAACCGAGTTATGACAAGGTTCATATCAGACCAGCTGTGACGGGTAGGTAGGTAGGAGAGCAGGAACAACAGGGATGTGTGTCACAGTAAAAAAGACTTACGTCTGGGGATTCTGGCCAATAAAGGAAAGATAAAGCCCTGCTTTTCCTGGAGGCACAAGCCAGACTTTTGCCAGGAGGTAAAATCCGCCGAGGAATAGGAATTCTGGGGACGTGTATAACGCGAGGGAGAGAGGGGGTGGAAAAGAGAGAGAGAGAGAAAGAGAACAGAGGTACAAAGAGAGAAAGAGGGACAGACACACAGTTCCTGAGAGATCAAAGGAGAAATATGAGAAAGGTAATGAGTTTAGCTTCACAGTTTATATATACTGGAAACTGCATAAATATTGACTCGCTGAGGACGGGAGAGACGCAAGGGAAGGCATCTGGAGGAACCATTCTCTTCAAGGAGAGCGAGACATATCCCGCTCACTGCACAATGACGGACCATCCACGAGGAAAAAAATGTGCAACTCCGGGTTTTCTAGCGAGGGTTATGAGGCAAATCCAACTCTCTGTTAGATGTCTCGGGAAGTGGCAGGACAAGATGGTATAGAAGGGCAAGGCGGTAATGACGGCAGACCTGTATGGGCGGTGGTGAATGAGGTGAGTGGCAGACGAGAGGAGACTTTCCCGCTCTAACACAAGCGCACAAAACCCTCCCTTGGGTTTTAAAGTCTCTCCATCAGCGTGGAGGTGAAGCAAGATGTCGGTCGGCCTTGAAGGCTCTCACGGTGTTGGCAGTGGTGGTGTTGTTGGGACTCACAAGTGGTGGTGATGGTGTCATTCATGATGTTGGTAGTGATGGTAGGTGTTATCTTGTTCAGAGTCAGTATTTGTGGTGTCAGTCATAGTAATAGCAGAGGTGATGTGTGTTATGTTCTTAAATGTTGGTATGACTCATGTTGTCAGTGATGGTTGTCTGGGTATGATGTCAGTGATGTCTGAGTTTGGTTTCATTTGAAAGTGTTTAGGTATGGTGTCAATGATGTGAATTATGGTGTCTGAGTATGGTGTCAATGGTTGTGTCTGGGTATGATCAGTGACCTAGTCTAATTATGGTGTCATTAATGGTGTCAGTGATGGTGTCTCAGGACGGTGTTAATGATGGTGTCTAGATATGGTCAGCGATGGTGTCTTTGCAGGTGTAATTACCGTCATATATGAGGTGTCTTGATATGGTGCAGATAAATACAACAAAGATTAATGATAACAACACCCACCTGATCAGAACATTAATATGGCGTGGTTTTCACTACATTACCCTCGCCTGAAAGACATCGGTGAAGATCAAGTCTTAGGCTGAGAGAGGTTTTCGGATGGGGTTATGTTGATTGAGGTTGTGAGGGAACTTAACCTCATACCACCTCACGCGCTTAAGGACAAGTATGTTAACAAACTGTGAATGTAGTGGTGGATTTAGCAGGAGTTCAGCGCTACCACTAAGTGTGCAGAGGTAATAGACCATATGTTAATGGTTAGATCATGATAATGGTGATAATGATAGAGCAACCCAGGAAGTATAGTATTAACTTCCAACTTCCTCATGAATAAACTCTTTGAGACAAAAACAAATTGGCAAACTTGAAAAAAAAAAAAAAGACTCCCTTACAGTGTGTCATTCCTTGCTGGAAATTCTTTCATCTCCCGCACGACTCGTGCCAACGCATCTTCCACACACACACACACACACACACACACACACACACACACACACACACACACACACACACACACACACACATGTACAACACGCACTCTTACAACGACTTACGCCAACACACCTCCGTCACATTCTCACATACGCAGTACGCATTCACAGTCTGTGATACTTTCCATCGTATTTACTTCCAGACTCATAATTTCAATGGAACTTTGAGAGATTAACTTGTTAAGGAGAGCAGGAAGGATTGCTCAGGGTCAACGTGGGTTCAGGCGGGCCATATAGGATCAGGTTGAGGTGGCTAAATGCAAATGATTTTCACAACACGACAGTAAAGTGAAATGGCAACAGTGAGTAAGTCACCTCATCACTACATCGTAGTGGTAACACTGTAATTACCTCATTACCTCGAACTGCCAACGTTCTCTCCCTCCTTCTTTCTTCCCCCAACCCCTCTTTGTTCTCTACTTGAGCCGCAGTTCTCTCCGTGGTTCGGGATCAGAAACTCTCTTCTCCTCTCCGTCAACCGTTGTCATTAACACACGCTGCATTTTGTGTCCTTGGAGAAAGAAATTGATATAATCGACCGGCCGTCTGCTGCATCAAGGACCTGTAATTAATAGATTAAAGACTTGAATTTTGGCCAAGCGTTACAAGATCGCCGAAGGGGACTGCCGATTGATTGGCAAAGCTTAAGTAAAAATGGTGTATTAATCAGCCGGTTTTGGTGAGCAACATCTTGTTAGACGGCGACCGATGTGGACGTCGGACGTTTAAGGGGACACTGCTTCAATCTACAGAGGAAAATGTCTGTTTTGGGGGAAATTAAACCTGCCCAAAGAGCGCAGTACACACTTCCCCTGCCGCTCCCTCTATACCTCTAGACGCGGAAATA
>JAUUDY010596183.1:0-10039 GCA_032361765.1 Panulirus inflatus | reverse complement strand
GGCCTGGATGTGGAAAGGGAGCTGTGGTTTCGGTGCATTACACATGACAGCTAGAGACTGAGTGTGAACGAATGTGGTCTTTGTTGTCTTTTCCTAGCACTACCTCACACGCATGCGCGGTGGGAGGGGGGTGCCATTGGGAATGGATGAAGGCAGCATGAATATGTACATGTGTATATACGTATATGTCTGTGTATGTATATGTATGTATATGCTGAAATGTATAAGTATGTATATGTGCATGTGTGGGCATTTATGTATATGCATGTGTATGTGGGTGGGTTGGGCCATTTTTTCGTCTATTTCCTTGCGCTACCTCACTAACGCGGGAGACAGCAATATAGTATAATAAATAAATAAATATATGAATGAAAAATAGTCATTCAATAATCATAAAAATTCACAGGAAACGTGTCAAAGGCTCTCACAGAAATGAAGCGAGAACCATGAAACTATAAGTATCGTAAAAAGATTTCACTTTCCATCATTGATATAGTGTAGCTCTAATTTCCAAACACTTTTGGCCCTTTCCTCTTTCATTAAGAAACAGACTTTGCACAGTAAACAAGACATTCACAGTCTAAGAATGAAACTACACACTGCCCACTCCCTCCATACTACTAGCTACTCCCAACTGCTGCAGACACTGATCCCAATGCTTGGATGTTGTATGCTGGTGAAGATTTTCACTGGTTCATATCAATAGGTCATCAAGGAAGCTCCAAGAAGGACTCCCACATGGTGCTGTGACATACAAATGTACATACTAAAAGGACTCGGTTGGCTACCACATAATGTCCTCACCACCTAAGAGAGTCAGAGAAATACTTTACAGAAACAACCACTACAGGAGGAAGAAAAATGGGAACCCTAATATAAATCAACTCATAAACGTCACACTAAGTTTTCCTTTCAAAACCTCAAAATTCATATTAAATTAAGCTGTTCAAAATGCATTTAACCTTACAATTTCAAAGACAATAAATCTTTTTCATACTTCTTTATCATTTCCCACATTAGCAAGATGGCAACAGGAACAAAGAAAAGCTTTGTTTACTCGTATCCATTCTCTAGCCATCACGGAATGCATCAAAATCAGAGTCCCCTGTCTACAACCAGGCTCCCTAAACCCTTATGTGGTTTCCCCCAGCTGCTTCATATATCCTGTTCATTCCACAGATAGGAACATTACCCCATGTACGACACTGCTCTAATTCACTCTAGCCTGTGCATATCTTTCACTCCCATTCATGTTTAGTCCCCAAGTATTCAAACCTTTTTCACTCCATCCTTCCATCTTCAACTTTGTCTCCCCAGCCTCCTCATGCCCTCCACTTCAGACACATATATCCTATCTAAAGCCCTTCCTCACTCATTCTCTTCATATGTCCAAAACATTTCACCACATCCTCTTCTGCTCTCTCAACCACACTCACTTCGGAAGTAAATTTCATCCACTTCTTTTACTGTAATAACATATAAAAGTTTTGCAAATGTTACAGCACAATGCACTAAAAATGCCTGAATAAGCCTGAGTTTCAAGTGAGGTGCCACTGAACATGTTTTATCTTTTACCTTACCTTCACTGAAAATTTTTTAACCAGTAATTAGTATGTTGCATCTTATATAATAAACCTTTTATTGTTGTCATCAATGTGATTCACTGATATCTTTTCAAAAGAAGCCAACCTACAAAAAAAATCTGTAAAACTGCCAGCCACACCAGTCAGATGCAGTGTTCTTAACATCAGGTGAGGGCTAGCTTCATCTTTGTTAGAAAACCTTCCCGACCCATCTTGATCACTCTTTCAATAATAGAAGAGTCAATCCAAGGACATACCTTCAGTATCAAATAATTCAGGATCATCACATGCCTGGTCCTCTAAATCTATATAGCAGCCACTTAAGTTCTTTCCTAAAAAGCTAAAGAAAATGTGCTCTCATTGGCAAGTCTGAAGAATTACCAACCGTGGGGAGAATTATTGCACACTGGCACCTCACACACCACCAATGCTCAGTGCATGGTTTTGAAATTGAGGCACAAACTTCAGCTCATCAACATCAGTCTAAAAGCACTGCTAAGCTAAAATAAATATCCATCTGGAGGCACTTACGGATTAAGTACGAAGACTTAAAACAGGGTGTCAGGAAAGGAAACAGTGGTGGCCAAAATAGACAAGAAGAAAAATCTTCATAAGCATCATTGGTATCAAAATGACCAGGTCAAATTGCACTGTTACAGTAAAGCATGTAGCATGAACACAACGTACACAACGAACACAACGCAAGAGGCATGAAGAGCTAAATGTGAACCCTGTCTACATATGGATTGCAATCCAATCAAGTGCAGCACCCAAAAAAGGAAGAATAAAGGACTATAAGTAAACTGAAAAAACAAATGCGCAAAGGCCATCATGAGTACAAGAATTTCTTTTACGAAGAAAGACAGCATTTGCTCATGTCCATTCTCTATCTGTCATGTGTAATGCACCAAAACATGTGCTAAATTCAACTTGAATATAAATAATGGTAAATGTGCAAAACTAGAAAGGTAAAAGAAGAAAAAATATATGCAAACTACAGAGTGAGACGTAGAACAATGTATATGCAAATTACAAAAGTAAATATCAAACAATATATGCATACCTCACAAAAGAAATCATGAAACAATGTATGTACAAATCACAAAGGGAAATATAAAACATTGTAGGTGCAAATCACATAGGGAAATGTAAGACAATATGTGCAACTCACACAGGTAAATAAGAAAACAATATACTTGCAAATCACAAAATTAAATGTGAAACAATATATATGCAAATTTCTAGATGAAATATAAATCAATACATGTGTAGATCACAAATGAAAATCTAAAATGAAAAAAAAAAAGATGGAACATATCAGACAAGGTAAGTTCAATGCCAACAGACACAGAAGACAAAAATGACCATGACGTATAATACAACAGTGTTGCCTTCAGGAACTCCCAACATAGGTGTAGCCATGGCAAAAGTCTCCACTTATCCCTGTCGTTACATGACTCCCTTGCATACACCAATCCAAGCATTCTTCCTCCATTTCTCCCCCTCTAGTACTCTTCCTTCATTAATGTTCCACCACATTTTTCCATGTGACAGGTGATCTTCGTCTTACACCAACCCCTTCAATCATACTATCACACATTCTCCTTATAAACTCCCATTCTTGCATTCAACATACCCAAACTACCTCAGAGTATTGCATTTCATCCCATTCTACTACTCCATAATTCAATCCCCTTGCATAACCTTCCATACCAAATCTCTCATATGCCCCCTCATTACTTTCTTCATTCCATCTTGTGGTATTAGATGCTCCGATCAAATAACTCATTTCCACAGCCTGGATTCTTGACCTATGTGACTCATTCCATGTCCATGTTTCAGCTGCATAGGTCAGGGATGAGAGGACTATACTATCCCTCAATCCTACCTTCACTTCCATACTTACATCTCTACTCCCTCATTATTCTGTTAAGGAACCAGCTGATGACTAATCAGGTAGGAAGGACACTAAACATTAATCACAGCAAAAATTTTGAAAAAACAATAAAGTGTGAAACTTGAGGAGGAAAATAACAGAAAACAGTATCAGATAACATGAGCATCATTTGTAGCCTTGACGCAGTTCCATGGGTGCCTACTACCACACCCGCAGGCAGGTTCCCGGACCACCATGTTTCTCAGCAACCTTCATGTGTGTCTGTGTGCGTATCCCTACACACATTAGAAATAGATCTAATAGAGGTTCAGTGGAAAGCAACAGAATAGTAAATGTGATACAGGAACTGGGTTACAAGGAAAGAACAGTGGGTAAGAATAGGCACCTACTAGTATAGATAGAGAAGAGGAACGGAAAGGTAAAGAGGTTACAGCTTTCATAAATTAAACAACAAACAAGTTGGAAAAGATGTGAAATACTCCTACAGTAATTGTGGTGGATGACTGAAATGAGCTGCCATGAGATCATGAATAAAGACAATGAAGTGGTTTAAAAAACTTTTTAGAAATATAATTCTTCTTCATTAATGTTCAAGACAGTAATTACAAATATCAAAAAAATAATTATGCAAACATAAAAAAACACAAGCATACACATGACATTCTATTTCTGCTAAACATAATCCGGCATTCCAGTTAAGAAAATGTCTTACAGTAGTGTGTCAACTGTATTTTAGGATGGCAGCTTACCTGTGTTTGAGATCACCATGTTTGGGATCACCCTTTACCTCATCTTTCTGACCACCTGCAAGCGCTGGTGTTTCTTCAGACTTCTGTTTCTTCTGGTCCTTTGCAAGGCCAGTTGCAGAAATAGAACTATCACCCTTAGTTTTTTTCTCTGAACTATCACTCTTTGTTTTTTTCTCACCACCTGTTGGCATTGCTTCACTCCTTTGCTTCTTCTGGTCCTTTGTGAAGACCTTAACATCTTCATTCTTCCTCTTCTTCAAGTCCTTGATAAGACCTTTATTGTCAATTGGCTTACCCCTGTTAGCCATTGTTGTTTTCCTAAATTGTTGCTCTGTCATCATTTGACGCCCAGCTTGGCCAAAGGAATGGCTACGCTGGCGCATCATATGTTTCTCCTCCATGCCTACATTTTGTCCTCTTCTACTATGGGAAATCTGCAGGAAAGAAGTGTTTAGGTGTTTCTTTTAGGGGTACACTTTTATTCTTAGAGTATTTTCCATACAAGAGATGTTCACACAAGGATCCAGTTTTTGTCACTGCTCATAGGCTACATATGTGTGGTACAGTATACAAAAAAAAAAAAGTTATGTTATGATAGAAGCAGTAGTGAGGAATGAGGCTGCAATGGGCATACTAGTAGCAAGGTTAGTACATGTGACCTAAAGTAAATGTGAAATGAGGTTATACTGTGTAGCTGTCAGTATCAATCACTGATTAATTAACAATAATCATATCAATTCTGGCAAACAATGCAAATAGAACAATAATATGTAAAGTGGAACTATATTCCAAATACAAAGCAAGTGCTATCAAGCAGCAGTCCCCATAATCATTAAAAAAAAAAAGTCACTGGATTCATATTTTACCAAGCACATTATATATCTTTATTACCATCAATCTATACCTATCCTTACCTAAAAACTATTCCCATATCCATTCATTTGAAATGAAACAAGAACACTATCATGAAGGCATCCTGCATTTAGTACAATTCTGAACACTTTTGTGTTCCAATGTCTGAATATGCATCCTCCCAAAACTTGCATTGGTGAACTTTGGACACAGTATGCATCAGAGATTTTAAATCATCACTATAAATCCTAAATCATCACTATAAATCCAAGTTATGGTCTATAAACACTTTTTATGGATCAAAATGAGCACCAACCTTTCCTAAGAATTATCTGAACAACAAATGCATGTAAATACATAAGATAAAAAAATACTGTCACAACTTATAATTATGAATGTGTTTGTGGTTGTACTACCTCAAAAAATTAACTTGCAGTCATGGCGATATTTAACCATTTGGCAAATGTAATTATCACAGAGAAATTCCATGTGAACAAATTCACATAATCAGGAGATCTGCGTTACCAAAAAGACCATCAAAAATCTATAATTACTGTAAACATTTACACACTAGTGGAAGTATGAATCTCAATAAAAACCTGCTGTAATGGTGAGGTTCACATATGATTTGCTATTTGATGTAATTAGTAGTAAAGAGAAATCATTTACAGACAAAAATCATGCATAAAAGAAAAATTATAAAGAAAAATCCATCAGGTGGCTGAATGTAGATGCTTTGTTCACCTCGAGGGTACCAACAAGGTTGACCCCTTGGTACACAAAGGTGCTTTTATTCATTTCACCAACTCTTCTCCCTTGCATTACTCTTTTATCTACCTAGGAGCTTCTGCTACCCTTACTATCACTCCTGTGCAACTGCACTCCTTTACAACCAATACTTCTTCTTCATTCACACTTATGTTGCATTAAGATAGTTCATCTTTTTTCATGCAAAAACACCATTCCTATTCTATTCTCAGCATCCTTTCACATAGCTTTTTAGGGCTACTTACAATACCTGCCGTCCTCACTTTTGATACATACAACAATAATGCATCACCAGTACACTAAACTCTGGAAGCTTCTATCCAATCCACAACTGGCTAACCTACATATCACAGCCATCAATCTCCATTATTCAATCATCTGTCCTGCCCCATCTAAAACTACACTGATCACCCACAGTGACATCACACTGACTAAACACAATTCCATAATCAAAATGCTCTCTTCTTCTAAAACTTGCTCTCATAAAAGTAACTCTGCTCTAAAACTCGCAAAATCACTCATCAGTATAATCAATTGTTTTTTCACCTTAACACACACCTCTTTTAAATCCAATACTACCACATAAGCTTACCCCTTCTCTCTCAGAAAAATAAGCTATGAAATTTACACAAAATCATGAACAACATTTCTAACTAAATCTCTACAATATCATTAAAAGTATTGATGGCAAACTATCATATCCACCAAATTTTATTATCCATATGCCTATTTCTTAGTACCATGCAGGTAGTCTAAAAGAATGGCATCTACTTAGATCTCTTTTCATACTTTGTCACAAGCCCATCCAAGAAAATTTCATGGAAACGTATTTGAAAGTTGAAAACCTTTCCTCTCTCAGGCAGAGTCTCATGATCATGAGGTATTTCCTGGGAATACTGGGAATATGATAATCATGTCAACTAGAAAGCAATCAATCGCTCATTTCAGGCCCTCCCTTGGGCAATCAAAGACTGCCACAACAATACATGATTTACCCACTGGCTCTCAGTCATTGAAAGCTCACCTATTCAAAGGTAGCAGGTGTCAACCTAAAAGGGGTTACAGTTGGAAAAAAAATGGTGAAGAAGCAAGGCATAGCAAAGAGCCCAGTAAAGAAAGATTGCAGAAAAATGGGTTTTCTATTTTCAAAGTCTGCATTTCTCTCCATGATTTGTCCCATAAGCACAACACCTTACCCACATGAAGGCGAGCTGTTTACAGAAAAACTTTGAGATAAGGAAACTAAACCTAAAGGCTTAATAAGTATCTTCAACAGTGATTTAGGGGTACACTAGAATCTGTCCTTCCAGGTGAAGGAATCCTCAGAGCCACACATGGTAGATCCACAACATGTAAACTAAGGTAATGTGTGTTGAAGGTGGAAGATGAGTGCCAAATGCACACCTTTTTTTAAACAATAGATATATGAGGAAGACTAAGGTAGTGGACAAAGTCTTCATATCATATACTCTAGCATAAAGCCAGGCTGAGCCAATATAATGAGTTTCTTTGTCCAAGTAAACACATTCCTTGCTATATGGGGTTTCAAGACTCCAAGGTGCACATAATTATCTTCCCCTTGATAAACTCTGGATAAATCTAAAAGTCTTAAAATATTAAACTGGACATAAGGCATAAAGCTTTCTTGATCTCTTAAAGAATTGATGAAAGGGCTATTTCTACATCAAACAGTTTCTTTCTCAGCCAAGAACCTAAGGTTTTGAGTTATCTTACCCAATAATTGGTTGTTATTAAAAAGAGGAGTCTTGAGTCTGGATGGCATGTAAATCATTAAGTACCCTTCTAGAACCCATAGATAAAGGGAAAACTAGTTTTATAAGAAGACATGGTGAAGCTAAACTATCAGCAAAACCAGAAGGCTCTAGCTTGGGCTGGGTGGAAAAGCAACTGGTCTCTTTAGAGAGATTGGAGAAGTTTATCCCAAACAGGGCCCAGTAGATTAATTCCAAAATCCCAGAGATAGGGATTCTTCAAGTGTAATCTTATGTGATATATAATATCAAAAACCCTATTCTTGATGTGAAAAATGATAAACAAGAGCTCCAAACATAACATTTCAGCCATGTCAGAGACTTCTGATTCTTCAAGGATGACCTGAAAAGCTTTCCAAGCCTATTGGCATAGTCTTCAGTAAAAGGATAAATGCTATGTATAAAATCATCTTTTTGGCATTCTTCATATTTTTGCCTGGGGAAATAATGGGGAAATCACATGCATAAACTTCAGAAATAAGGACTTTGAGGTCAGGGTCCTGCAAAAAGCTAAGGCGGTCTTAATGAACCTAAGGCACATAAAAAGAAGCATGCTAAAGATGAAGGAGTCCCTTGCACCAAGATTTCATGTCCCACTTTAGGATTCTCATAATTACTTAACCTTAAACTCTACCTTTTCTCAGAACATACAGTTAGGTTAGATTATAAATTTGGTTCCAATATCTTGCATTCAAGGAGAGAGCAAAAGGTCCCATGTTTAAAATTGGGGAAACACACATTGGCATCAATGCCCTCTATCTCCCGGCAAAAAGATCCACTTGGATTGCTACTACTAAGCAAAGGATTGAGGTGAAAATCTTCCTTCCCTATCAGAGCTTCTGTTGACACTGTGTATGATATCAACAGGGCACCTACCCAAACATTAGATACTCTTTGGAGAGAATAATCTTGAAGACAAAGCCTCAGAGAGTTTCCTCCCTACTAACTCAACTCTAAGAGAAGCAGAGATTTGTGGAAGCTTGTTCATCATGCAACAAGTACTGTAAAACAGGAAAAAAATTCTGCACCCCAGACTCAGGAAGTTCTTGGATATGAAAAATCAAGGGACCAACAGTTTCTCTACTTGTGTAAGAGGAATTCATACCTCTATCCCAGCACCCACCCCTACATGACCATTCAAAGAACTGAAACTTCATCCATGAATTGATGCTTCCATCCAAACCACCAAAGAAGTTGCTAAAGGTCTCTTAAGGCATGGAATTTTGTAGATTTTGTGTTGGTGTTGTTGCATAAAAATATGAATCAACAAATTCTCAGGGAAGCGTCCATAGGAGATCTTGTTTCCTGCATGAGTGCATTTGTTTACGCAGAAGGTAACCATTTGGTGTGCAGCCTTGCTATGTCACTGCACAAGGCTGCAAAACTGATCTTCCCGAGAAATTGCTCTAGTTGACATTAAGACACCAATTGCATATTCCCAGGCTTGTCCCTAGGGAGAGAAAGAGTGCCAGTCTGAGTGTTCTAATCTACATCTAGCCATGCAAAGTTCCAACTAGAAATTAAGTGGAACTTGTGCATGTTCACAATAAAAACCTGCTTTTTAAGAAATGAAGAGGATTTTATTATTTGGTCAAGCAGATTCCTTCTATGCACCTGAAATCACCCCCACCCCCTCCACACACACACACAACCTGAGAGAGAGAGAAGAAAAAAAATATGTGGGGCTATTCATAAACTGAATGGCATTACCATTAACTCACACAACAGTGTACTAATTTCCCATTACCAAAACATCTTTGTTCTTGGGTGTATTGGAAAGTAATAATAGGTATACTTCATTCAAGTCTAGCCTGAGTGTCCAGTTGTTTAACAGAATGCACAAATATTTTTTCTCACGCTTGCTGTTTCCCATGTTAGCAACATAGCATCAGGCACAGATGAAGAAATGGTCTCATTTGCTCACACACACTCTCCAACTGTCACGTATAATGCATCAAAACCAATGCCCCCATCCAAAACCAGGCACCACAAATTATCCATGGTTTCCCCCACCTGCTTCATATGTCCTGACTTAGTCCAGTGAGAGATCATCATCCCCTGTGCACCACTTCATTCCAATTCACTCCATCCTTTGCATGCCTTACAACTTACTATGTGTTCAGATCATGTGCATTTAAAACCTTTTCACTCTATCATATGATCTTCAGTTCAATCTACCCCATCTTGTCCCCTTCACTTTTGACACATATATCATCATTGTCAATTTCTCATTCCTTCTTTTCAGATGTCACTCCTTCCCTCCAGATGTCCAAACTATTCAAGCACATCCTTTTTAGCTCTCTCAACCATACACCCTTATTACCACACCTCTCTCTTACCCTATCATGTTAAACTTAATAAATCCTCCTCACACCACATAATGTCCTAAAACATTTAATTTCCAACACATCCACCCTC
>JAUUDY010596172.1:0-10039 GCA_032361765.1 Panulirus inflatus | reverse complement strand
TGTTGGTTGTTATTGATGTTAACTGCTGCTATTTGTTGTTAACGTTAACTGTTGTTGCATGTTGTTGACGTTTACCGATGTTGCTTGTTGTTGTCTTTTCTGGTTTTCGCTTATTGCTGACGTTAACTGTTGTTGCTTGTTGTGACGTTAACTTGTTGCTTGTTGTATACGTTAACTGTTGTTGTTTGTTATTGACATTAACTGTTGTTGCTTGTTGTTAATGTTATCTGTTTTTTCTTATTGTTAATTTTATTGTTGTATGTTGTTGACGTTAACTGTTGTTGCTTGTTTTGATGTTAACTGTTGTTGTTTGTTGTTGACTTTAAGTGTTTTTGATTGTTGTTGACATTAACTATTGTTGCTTGTTGATAATGTTAAATGTTTTTGCTTGTTAACGTTAAATGTTGTTGCATGTTGTTGACACTAATTGTTGTTGCTTATTATTGACGTTAACTGTTATTGCTTGTTGTTCACCTTTCCGGTTGTTGCTTGTTGTTGACGTTAACTGATGTTGTTTATATTTGATGTTAACTGTTGTTGCTTGTTGACGTTCCCGATTGTTGCTTGTTGTTGACGCTCCCGATTGTTGCTTGTTGTTGACGTTAGCTGTTGTTGCTTGATGTTGACGTTAACTGTTGTTGCTTGTTGGTAACGTTAACTGTTGTTGCTTGTTGTTAACTTTAACGGTTGTTGCATGTTGTTTACGTTACCGGTTATTTCTTTTGTTGACATTAACAGTTGTTGCTTGTTGTTGACGTTAATTGTTTTTGCTTGTCCTTAAAGTTAACTGTTGTTGCTTGTTGTAGAATGTGACTGTTGTTGCTTGTTGTTGACGTTACCGGTTATTTCTTGTTGTTTTCGTTAACTGTTGTTGCTTGATGTTAACGCTAACTGTTGTTGCTCGTTGTTAACCTTAATTGTTGTTGCATGTTGGTGATGTTAAGGGTTATTTCTTGCTTTTAACTATAACTGTGGTTGGTCGTTGTTCACGTTAGATGTTGTTGCTTGATGCTGATGTTGTGTTGTTGCTTGTTGTTGACGTTAACTGCTGTTGCTTGTTCTTAACGTTAACTCTTGTTGCTTGTTGTTAACGTTATTGTTGTTGCATGGTCTTGTCGTTATCGGTTATTTCTTGTTGACGTTAACTGTTGTTGATTGTTGTTGAACTTAACTTTTGTTGCTTGTTCTTAACGTTAACTGTTATTGCATGCTGTTGACGTAACGGATATTTCTTCTCCTTAACGTTGACTGTTGTTGGTTGTTTTTGACGTTAGCTGCTGTTACTTGTTATCAACGTTAACTGTTGTTGCTTGTTGTTGACGTTACCGGTTATTTCTTGTTCTTGACATTAAATGTTGTTGCTTGTTGTTAACGTTAACTGATGTTGCATATTGTTGCTTGTTGTTGACATTAACTGTTATTGCTTGTTTTTGACGTTACCGGTTGTTGCTTGTTGTTGACCTTAACTGTTCTTCTTTGTATTTGACGTGAACTGTTGTTGTTTGTTGATGACGTTAAATGTTTTTGCTTGTTGTTGACGGGGCCGGCTGTTGCTTATTGTTGACTTTAACTGTTGCTGCTTGTTATTGACGTTAACTATTGTTTCTTTAGCGTTGACACTAACTGTTGTTGCTTGTCGTTGACGTTCCCGGTTGTTGCTTGTTGTTGACGTCAACTGTTCTTGCTTGATGTTGACGTCACCTGCTGTTGCTTGTTGTTGACGTTAATTGTTGTTGCTTTTTTTACGTTAACCTTGTTGCATGTTGTTGACGTTAACTGTTGTTGCATATTGTTGTAGTAACGGTTATTTCTTGTTGTTGACGTTAACTGTTGCTGCTTGTTGTTAACGTTAAATATTGTTGCTTGCTGTTAACGTTAACTGTTGTTGCATGTTTATGACGTTGCCAGTCATCTCTTGTTGTTGACGTTAAATTTTGTTGCTTGTTGTTGACGTTAACTGTTGTTGCATGCTGTTAACGTAAACTGTTCTTGCTTTTTGTTAACGTTAACTGTTGTTCCATATTGTTGACGTTACCTTCTATTTCTTGTTGTTGACGTTAACTGTTGCTGGTCGTTGATGACGTTAACTGCTGATATTTCTTGTTAACTTTAACTGTTGTTGCACGTTGACGTTACCGGTTATTTCTTCTTATCGACGTTAATTGTTGTTATTTGTTATTGACGTTAACTGTTGTTGCTTGTTGTTAAAATTAATTATTGTTGGTTGCTGTTGACGTTACCGGTTATTTTTGTTGTTGACGTTAACTGTTGTTGCTTGTTGTTAACGTTAACTGTTGTTGCATGTTTTTGACGTTAACTGATGTTGCTGGTTGTTAACGATAACTGTTTTTGCTTGTTGTTGACGTTACCTGTTGTTGCATGTTGTTTACGTTACCGGTTATTTCTTATTGTTGACATTAACTGTTGTTGTTTGTTGCTGATATTATTAACTGTTGCTCCTTGTTGTTTTCGTTACTTGTTGTTCATATTTACTATAGTTGCTTGTTCTTTACGTTAACTGTTGTTGCTTGTTGGTGACGGTCTCGGTTGTTGCATGTTATTGACGTTATCAGCTGTTACTTGTTGTTGACGTTAACTGTTGTTGCTTGTTGTTGACGTTGCCGACTGTTGCTTGCTGTTGACGTTAACTGTTGTTGCTTGTTGTTGACGTTCACGTCTGTTGCTTGTTGTTGACGTTAACTGTTCTTGCTTGTTATTGACATTAATTGTTGTTGCTTGTTTTTGACGTTACCGATTACTTCTTTTTGTTGGCGTTAAGTGTTGTTGCTTGTTATTGACATTAACTTGTTGCTTGTTGTTGACATTAACTGTTGTTGCTTGTTGGTATGTTGACTGTTGTTCCTTATTGTTAACGTTAATTGTCGTTGAATGTTGTTGACGTTAACTGTTGTTGCTTGTTATTGACGTTAGCTGTTGTTGCTTGTTGTTCATGTTAACTTCTGTTACTTAATGTTGACGTTAAGTGTTGTTGCTTGTTGTTAACACTAACTGTTGTTGCTTGTTGTTGGCGTTAACTGTTGTTGCATGTTGTTGACGATAACTTATTTCTTGTTTTTGACTTTCTGTTGGTTGTTGTTTACGTTAACTGTTGTTGCTTGATGCTGACGTTAAGTGTTGTTGCTTGTTGTTGACGTTAACTATTGTTGCTTGTTCTTAACTTTAACTGGCGTTGCTTGTTGTTAACTTTAATGGCTGTTGCATGTTCTTGACGTTATCGGTTATCTCTTGTTGTTGACGTTAAGTGCTGTTGATTGTTGTTTACATTTAGAGTTGTTGCTAGTTGTTGACGTTAATCCTTGATATTTGTTGTTAACATTAACTGTTGTAGCATGTTGTTGACGTTACTGGTTATTTCTTCTTTTTAACGTTAACTGTTGTTGGTTGTTGTTGACGTTAACTGTTGTTGCTTGTTGTTAACGTTAACTGTTGTTGCTTGTTATTGACGTTACCGGATATTTCTTGTTCTTGAAGTTAACTGTTGTTGCTTGTCGTTAACGTTAACTGTGTTTGCATGTTGTTGACGTTAACTGTTATTTGTTGTTGACGTTAACTGTTGTTGGTTGTTTTTGACATTACCCGTTGTTGCTTGTTGTTGACCTTAACTGTTCTTCTTTGTATTTGACGTGAACTGTTTTTGTTTGTTGTTGACGTTGAATGTTTTTGCTCTTTGTTGACGTTGCCAGTTGTTGCTTATTATTGACGTTAACTTGTTTCTTGTTGTTGACGTTAACTGTTGTTGCTTGTTGTTGACATTGTGTTGTTGCTTGTTGTTGACGTTAACTGTTGTTGCTTGATGTTGATGTTACCGGTTGTTGCTTCTTGTTGACTTTAACTGTTGTTGCTTGTTTTGATGTTAAATCTTGTTGCTTGTTGTTGACGTTAACTGTTGTTGCATGTTGTTGACGTAACGGTTATTTCTTGTTGTTGACGTTAACTGTTGTTGCTTGTTGCTGACGTTAATTGTTGTTGCATGTTGTTGACGTTACCGGTTATATCTTTTGTTGACGTTAACTGTTGGTGGTTGTTGTTGACGTTAACTGTTATTGCTTGTTGTTACTGCTAACTATTGTTGCATGTTTTTGACGTTGCCAGTTATTTCTTGTTGTTGACGTTAAATGTTGCTTGTTGTTGAAGCTCCCGATCGTTTCTTTTTGTTGACGTTAACTGCTGTTGCTTGATGTTGATGTTACCGGCTGTTGCTTGTTGTTGACGTTAACGGTTGTTGCATGCTGTTAACGTAAACTGCTGTTGCTTCTTGTTAACGTTAACTGTTGTTCCATGTTGTTGACGTTACCTTTTATTTCTTATTGACGTTAACTGTTTTGGTTGTTGCTGACATTAACTGCTGATATTTGTTGTTGACTTTAACTGTTGTTGCATGTTGCTGACGTTACCGATTATCTATTCTTATTGACGTTAATTGTTGTTGTCTGTTATTGACGTTAACTGTTGTTGCTTGTTGCTAGAATTAATTGTTGATGGTTGTTGTTGACGTTTCCGGTTATTTCCTGTTGTTGACGTTAACTGTTGTTGCTTGTTGTTAACGTTAACTGTTGTTACATGTTGTTGACGTTAACTGTTGTTGATTGATGTTAACGTTAACTGCTGTTGCTTGTTATTGACGTTACCGGTTGTTGCTAGGTGGTGACATTATCTGTTGTTGCATGATGTTCACTTTACCGGTTATTTCTTACTGTTGACGTTAACTGTTTTTTGTCGTTGACTTTAACTGTGTTCCTTGTTGTTGACGTTAACTGTTGTTGCTTTTTGTTGATGTTGACTCAATATTGTTGGTTGTTGTTGACGTTAACTGTTGTTGCTTGTTGGTGACGTTCTCGGTTGTTGCTTGTTGATTATGTTCTCAGTTGTTGCATGTTATTGACGTTAACAGTTGTTACTTGTTGTTGACGTTAAGTGTTGTTGCTTGTTGTTGACGTTAACTGTTGTTGCTTGTTGTTGACGTTAACTGCTGTTGCTTGTTGTTGACGTTAACTGTTCTTGCTTGTAATTGACATTAACTGTTGTTGCTTGTTTTTGACGTTACCGGTTATTTCTTTTTTGTGACGTTAAGTGTTATTGCTTGTTATTGACGTTAAGTGTTATTGCTTGTTATTGACGTTAACTTTTGTTGCTTGTTAACATTAAATTTCGTTGCTTGTTGTTGACTTTACCGGTTATTTCCTATTGTTTACGTTAACTTGTTGCCTGTTGTTTAACTTTAGCTGTGTTTTCATGTTGTTGACGTTAACTGTTGTTGCTTGTTGTTTACTTTAAGTGTTGTTGCTTGTTGTTGACGTTAACTGTTGTTGTTTGTTGATAATATTAAATGTTGTTGATTGTTACCATTAACTGTTGTTGCATATTGTTGACGTTAACTGTTGTTGCTTGCCGTTGTCGTTACGGGTTCTTGCTTATTGTTGATGTTAGATATTGTTGCTCTTTGTGACGCTAACTGTTGTTGCTTGTTGTTGACATTAACTGTTGTTGCTCGTTGTTAATGTTAACTGTTGTTCCTTATTGTTAACGTTAACTTTTGTTGTATGTTGCTTGTGTAATGACATGGAAGCCAAAGGAATCCGTCTCAAAACATGGAAGCCAGTGAACTCCGTCTAATGATATCGAGGACAATGGACTCCGTTTCGAGATATGAAGGCCAGTGGACTCCGTCTTAAGTCCTGGAAGAAAGTGGAGACCATCCCAACACAAAGAATCCAGTGGTTTCCGTCTCATGACATAGAGGCCAGTGGACTCCGTTTCAAAATATGAAGGCCAATGCTCTCTATCTCAGGACATGGAGGGCATTGGACTCCGTCTAATGACATGGAGGGCATTGGACTCCGTCTAATGACATGGAGGCCAATGGAACCCGTCTCAAGATATGGAAGCCAGTGGACTCCGTCTCATGAAATGGAGGCCAGTGGACTCTGTTTCTAGATATGAAGGCCAGTGGATTTCATCTGAAGACATGGAAGCCAGTGGAGTCCATCTCAAGAAATGATGGCCACTGGACTACGTCTCAAGACAAGGAGACTAGTAGTCTCCGTCCCTAGATATGGAGGGCAGTGGACTCCGTCTCAAAACATGGAAGCCGGTGGACTCCGTCTCAGGACATGGTGGCCTGTTGACTCCGTCTCAGGATATGAGGGCCAGTGGACTCGTTCTCAACACAAGGAAGCCAGTGGACTCCGTCTTAAGACCTGGAGGCCGGTGGAGTCCATCTCAAGACATGGAAGCCAGTGGAGTCCACGTCAAGACATTGAAGCCATTGCTCTCCATTTCTAGACATGGAGGCTAGTGGAATCCGTCTCATGACATGGAAGGCAGTAGACTCCGTCTTAAGACATTGATGCCAGTGTTCTCCATCTCAGGACATGGAGGCCAGTGGACTCCGTCTAATGATGTGGAGGCCAGTGAATTCCGTCTCATGACATGGAAGCCAGTGGACTCCGTCTCATAAATTGAAGGCCATTGGACTCCGTTTCGAGATATGAAGGCCAGTGTACTCCGTCTCAAGACATTAAAGAATGTGGAGAGGGAGGCTAGTGGTCTCTATGTCAAGACATGGAGGGCAGTGGACTACACCTCAAAACATGGAGGTCAGTAAACTCCGTCTCGGTATATGAATGGAGGTGGACATGTCTCATGACACGGAGACCAGTAGACCCCGTCTCAAGATCTGGAGGTCAGTTTACTCCGTTTCAAGATATGAAAGCCAACCGACTCCGTCTCAAGACATGGAAGCCTGTCGACTCCGGCTCAAGATATGAAGACCAGTGGACTCCTTCTCAACACATGGAAGCCAACTGACTCCGTCTCAAGACATGGAAGCCTCTGGATTCATCTCAGGATATGAAGGTCGGTGGACTCCTTCTCAACAGATGGAAGCGAGTGGTCTTCATCTTAAGATCTGGAAGCAAGTGGAGTCCGTCTCAAGACATGGAAGCTAGGAGACTCCGTGTCAAGACTTGGTGGTCAGCACACTCCGTATCGTGACATGAAGGTTACTGCTTTCCTTCTCAAAACATGGAGGTCATTTGACTCCGTGTCAATTCTTTTGAGACATTAGGCTTCGTGTCAAGACATGAACGATATTGGACACCGTCTCAAGACATGTAGGTCAGTGAACTCCATTTCAAGATATAAAGGAAACTGGAGTCCGCCTCATGACATGGAAGCCAGTGGTCTCCATCTGCTAGACATTGAAGCCAGTGGACTCCGTGCCATGACTTGGGGGTCAGTAGACTCTGTCACATGATATAAAGGCTAATGGATTACGTCTTGAGACAAAGAGGCCAGTGGATTCCGTCTCAAGACATGGAGGTTAGTAGACTCTGTATTAAGACATAGAGGCAAGTGGACTCCGTTTCAAGATATTATGACCAGAGGTCTGTTTCTCAGGACATGGAGGTCAGTGGATTCCGTCTAATGACATGGACGTCTGTGAACTCCGTCTCAGAAATGAAGGCAGGTGGGCTCCGTTTTGAGATATGAAGGACGGTGGACTTCGTCTCAAGACATGGAAACCTGTGGACTCGTTCTCAAGACATGATGGCCAGTGGACTACGTCTCAAGACACGGAGGCTAGTCGTCACCGTCTCAAGACATGGAGGCCATTAACTCCTTTTCAAGATATAAAGGCAAATGGACTCTGTCACAAGACATGGAACCTGTGGACTCCGTCTCAGGATGTGAAGGCTGATGGACTCCTTCTCAACACATGAAAGCCAGTGGACTCCGTCATAAGACCTGGAAGCCAGTGGAGACCGTCTCAAGACATGGAAGCCACTGCTCTTCATCTCTAGACTTGAAGACCATTGGACTCCGTTTCAAGACGTGGGGGTCAGTAGGCTCCGTCTCAAAACTTTGAGGTCAGTGAAGTCCGTCTCACGACATGGAGGTCGGTGGACTCCTTATCAAGACATGGAGGTTAGTGGACTCCGTTTCAAGATATTATGGCCAGTGGTCTCCTCCTCAGGACATGAAGGCCAGTAGACTCCGTCTCAAGAAATAAAGGCCATTGGACTCCGTTTCGAGATATGAAGGATATGACTCCATCGAAAGACATGATTGCCAATTGACTACATCTCAAGACATGGAGGCTAGTAGTCTCTGCCTCAAGACATGGAGGCCATTCAACTCCCTGTCAAGATATGAAGGTCAATGGACTCCGTCACAACACATGGAATGGAAGCCTGTGGACTCCGTCTCAGGATATAAAGGCCAGTGGACTCCTTCTCAACACATAGAGGCCAGTGGACTCCGTCTTGAGTCCTGGAAGAGAGTGGAGTCTGTCCCAAGACATAGAATCCATTGGTTTCCATCTCAGGACATAGCGGCCGGTGGACTCCGTCTAATGACATGGAGACCAGTGAAATCCGTCTCAAGATATGGAGGCCAGTGGACTCCGTCTCATGAAATGGAGACCAGTGGACTTCGTTTCGAGATATGAAGGCCAGCGGACTTTGTCTGAAAACATGGAAGACAGTAAAGTCTGTCTCAAGACATGATGGCCACTGGACTACGTCTCAAGACATGAAGGCCAGTAGTCTCCGTCCCTAAATATTGAGGGCAGTGGACTCCGTCTCAAAACATGGAGGGCAGTGGACTCCGCCTCATGATATGGAGGCCGGTGGACTCCGTCCCATGACATGGATTCCAGTGGCCTCCGTCTCAAGACATGGAGGCCTGTCGATTTTGTTTCAAGATATGAAGGCCAGTGGACTCCTTCTCAACACATGGCGGCCAGTGGACTCCGTCTTAAGTCCTCGAAGAGAGTGGAGTCCGTCCCAAAACAAAGAATCCAGTGGGTTCCATCTCAGGACATGGAGGCCAGTGGACTCCGTCTAATGACGTGGAGGCCAGTGGAATCCATCTCAAGATATGGAGGCCAGTGGACTCCGTCTAATGACATGGAGGCCAGTGGACTCCGTCTCATGAAATGGAGGTTAGTGGACTCCGTTTCGAGATATGTAGGCCACTGGACTTCGTCTGAAGACATGGTAGCCAGTGGAGTCCGTCTCAAGACATGATGGCCACTGGACTACGTCTCAAGACAAGGAGACTAGTAGTCTCCGTCCCTAGATATGAAGGGCAGTGGACTCCGTCTCAAAACATGGAGGGAAGCGGACTCCGTCTCATGATATGAAGGCCGGAGGACTCCGTAGCCTGTGGACTCCGTCTCAGGATATGAGGGCTAGTATCCTCATCCTCAACACATGGAGGGCAGTAGACTCCGTCTTAAGACCTTGAAACCAGTGGAGTCCATCTCAAGACATGGAAGCCAGTGCTCTCCATCTCTAGACATGGAGGCCGGTGAAATCCATCTCATGACATGGAAGGCAGTAGACTCCGTCTTAATACATGGAAGCTAGTGTTCTCTATCGCAGAGCATGGAGGCCGGAGAATTCCGTCTCATGACATGGATGCCATTGGACTCCGTCTCATGAAATAAAGGCCATTGGACTCCGTTTCGATATATGAAGGCCATTGGACTCCGTTTCAAGTCGTGAGGGTCAGTAGGCTTCGTCTCAAAACTTTGAGGTCAGTGAAGTCCGTCTCACGACAGAGAGGTCAGTGGACTCCTTATCAAGACATGGAGGTGAGTGGAATCCGATTCAAGATATGTCCAGTGGTCTCCTCCTCAGGAGAGTGTGGCCAGTGGGCTCTGTCTCAAGAAATAAAGGCCAGTGGATTCTGTTTCGAGATATGAATGACGGTGAATTCCGTCTCAAGACATGGAAGCCAGATGACTCCGTCGCAAGACATGATTGCCAGTGGACTACGTCTCAAGACATGGAGGTTAGTAGTCTCCGTCTCAAGACATGTAGGTCATTTAACTCCGTGTCAAGATATGGAGGTCAATGGACTTCGTCATAACACATGGAAACCTGTGGACTCCGTCTCAGGATATGAAGGCCAGTGGACTCCTTCTCAACACATGAAGGCCAGTGGACTCCGCCTAATGACATGGAGACCAGTGGAATCCGTCTCAAGAAATGGAGGCCAGTAGACTCCGTTT
>JAUUDY010596162.1:0-10039 GCA_032361765.1 Panulirus inflatus | reverse complement strand
AGATATCCATGAAAAAACTCAGTTTTTTCATGGATATCTTTGAAGCTTAAAAATCCTAAGTCCAAATGTTACAACGAAATTGAAAACAAACTCAATCATTTTATAAACAATTACACCAAATAACATGAAATGAAAAGCAATATGTCAATGTTTCAAACATTTACAGTTTATTAAATGTTACAAAATAATCTAATTTTTTTTAATTTGTCTTCTTATTCTCACATTTCATTTTCTTTAACTCTAAATAACTTCAAATATTTTTAAAATACATTCATGAACTCTGGTTTTGGACTTTGATTGATTTTACAATCTTTTTCGACTTAGTTTTATTTTGTGCTTTTCTGACTTAGTTTTATTTGGAACTTTGTTTTTAGAATTAGCTTTGTCTTTGGACTTTGCTTTTCGACTAGGTCGAAAAAATCTAAGTGCCAATAAAACTAACTCAAAAACACAAATAAAACTATGTCAGTTTCTAAAGACACAACTATAACACTAAGTCACAACATAAGACCAAAACACAAAGTTTAACATTTCATGTTAAAATAACATTAGTGGAATAATTTAAAGTCAATTTCCTTTATCTATTTATTTAGATTACGAACTCTGTTATAATTCAATACTTAAACACTAACTAGTTGATCTTTAACAATGACAAAGACCAATCATAACATTATTAGTCCCTAAAACTAACTTAGATTCCTAACCTACATAAAACTAAGTCTATCCTTCATTCGGCTGTAACTACCCATCGCTTGCAATACCAACGAGAGGATCACGGTATGACGGCCTGCCCGGGCGTTCACAGGAGAGCCAAGAATGACCTGGGTTAGCGTCGGCCAGTGACCCGCAGAGATCACGATCCAGTGAATCTAGGGCCCTTAGAATCACTGTATCATAAATCTCTTTAGGACACTAGCGGACACGCCGAGAATCAAACCCGCTCAACCGATTCGGCCTAGACAAGCACTTGGAGTCACCCATATGAACATCGTTGTACCACAATTGACAGAATAGCTACCAAGTATACCCGTATACTCGCACAAACTCACACACAATCACACACACACACATTCACATACACACCTAACTCTCCCTAACAAGGCAAGTGGACATTAAAAAGTGACAAGCTAAACCCTAAACTATTTCAAACACACTCTAAATCTATCACATGTCTATGGCTAAAAATTAAAGCTAACTAGTTACATGATTCCAGATTATACATAGATCTTCATGTCTCTCCCGATGGCAGACACAAATTCCTCTTCAACACGCCCAGCGTCTCCCTCGCTGTCTGCCCACCACAATGCTCGGTGTGGCAGGCTAAGTCCCTCGCTACGGCAGCTAACACACACTGCCTCCCGTTACCGCAAGTCAAAATCGGAAACAGAGACAAAAAAACATACATTGCAAACTAATACCTCACTCAAAACATAAGTCAAGGACATTTTCAATCAATTTTACCAATAAATCGGTAACTCTCACTTAATATTTACGTTAATTCGTGTGTAACGAGGACAAAGAGTCTCTAGCAATAAGACTCACACTCAAAAACTCTTACTCTAAGTTAAATCCTAACAAACAATGAACAAGTTAATCTAAAGAAAACACATATTCAATTTATACTTAACTTAGAGGCAGAAACTTCAAGTCTTCACAGACGGAGACACACAAACGCAACAAACACAATCTTCAAAGCGTAACCTAGGCTGAAACAAAGACAGAGAAAACAAACACACAAGCGTTAGTAGTAATAATAAAAATCCTTAAAATTCATTCTTCCCCTTAAATTCAATTAAAGTCCCATCTGACTTACAATGAACAAGACTGGAAATAAACAGACATAATTTATCCCCTTACTTTAATTTATGTACATTCTATTTCAGTTCAATTTTAAACAAAACTAACAACATACTTACTGAATAAACGACGAAGCAGACAACTTAAATCGTCACCTGAAAAGACACAGAACATACAAACAAATGCGGATTAGTAACAAATTTTTACCTGAAACTGCTAAAGTAATCATTATATCAATTATAGTCAAAGAAAACCAAACTTGTCTGTCTAAAAGTGAAGCACATAGACAACAAGTATATGTAACTAGGGCCCATAGTAACATGTGCTCAAAATCAATGTGAGACACTCAGACAAATAAGAATGGATTCGTTAACTATATTATAATTCATTTATGGTTCATATATGTCAAACACATAATACGAAATACTTACTTTCAAAACGACGAAACGCCACACTATCTTCACGACTCCTACCTGAAACGATATAAAACAACAAAAAAAAATTGAGACAAAATTCATTTCAGTCGAGGATAATTCATATTAATTCTTTAAAACCCCAAAGTTATATGTCTGAAAGTGAAGCACACAGACATAGAATCTATGTAACTAGGGCCCATAGTGACATGGGTTCTTTCTCTATGTGAAACACTGATAGACACATAACAATCTATCCCTTGACTTTAATATGTGTCAATCATATTTAAATCATGAAGTTAAAACTAACATCAAAATCAATACTTACTTGAAACAAGACGAACAAGTATCAACGACTCCCAAACAATTAACCACCGCCACTCGTAACATTACCTGAAACCATATAAAAACAAACGGTAATCCATTTCATTTACAAGTAAATACCTAAAACTCTTATGTCATGAATTAAGTCCAAAGTTATCTGTCTTAAAGTGAACAACACAAATAATTAGCACATGTAACTAGGGCCCATAGTGACATGGGGTATGATGTATCTATGTCAAACACTGAAAGACACATAACTATCATCAACCTAGTCTATGTTATATTTCAAGTATAGCACTGAACACTTGATAAAAATTTCTAATACTTACTTTAAAAAAGATGAACCACACACACCAACCACCATCTGAAAAGATACGAAAGACACAAAACAAATCTGGTTAATAACAAAGTTAACCTGAAATTATATTTAGTTATTATAACATTGACAGTCAAAGCAAACCAAAGTTATCTGTCTCAAAGTGAGGCACTAAGAAAATATTCCTATGTAACTAGGGCCCGTAGTAACATGGGCTATTTGTCAATGTGAAACACTTCAAGACAAATAAATACATTTATTTACTTTACTTTATTATATGTCAATCATATTTCAAAGGCGTTATTGAAAAGAAATACACATACTTACATTAAACAAGACGATGACAACACACGACCGCAATCAACTCCCAATTTCGTACCGTCACCTTAAAAGATATAAAAGACAAAACAAATCATATTAACAAAATTATTCTTTAAATACATTTGAAGTAAAAATTTATAAAATGTCTAAGTATTTAAAATTAAAGTTATCTGTCTGAAAGCGATTCACACAGATAAAATTCCTATGTAACTAGGGCCCATAGTAACATGGGCTACTTCTCAATGTGAAACACTTAAAGACAAATAACTGAGTATTACGTTACTTTATGTCATATTTCAATTACGTTAATAAATTCTTTACAATACTTACTTTAAATATGAAGACAACACGACACAAGGCCAAACACTCAACTACGACACGGGACCATCACCTGAAAAGATATAAAAAACAAAAAACACATCACATTAACAAACTTATTCTTCAATTAAATTTAATCTATATCATTATAACCATTACATCGAAAAATTTTTAAAGTTATCTGTCTGAAAGTGAATCACACAGATAACATTCCTATGTAACTAGGGCCCATAGTAACATGGGCTATTTCTCGATGTGAGACACTTAAAGACAAATAACTGAGTATTACGTTACTTTAATTTATAGTAATCACAAAAGCCAATACTTACTTTGAAATCCATCAAGACAAGAAATCCCCGGAAACAGTCAACTCTGCACACACCAACGTCACCTGTAATTATATAAAACAATTCATAGATCTACCTATTTTAACATTTATTACATATAACAATATTTCATATTTATCATTATTCTACATATAAGTTATCTGTCTGATAGTCAACCACACAGATAACGAGCCTATGTAACTAGGGCCCATAGTGACATGGGTTCTTATCCTATGTGAAACACTAAGAGGCAAATAACTCATATATTTACATAGTCTAATCTTAAACAAAATAAATAAATACTTAACTTTAATATAAGACACCACGACACAAAGACGGACACACGGACCACCAACACCTGAAAAAATTAAAAAAAAATACAAACACACCACATAATGGTTAGAGATTCACTGTATTCTATCTTATTTCAATGTGTATATATACATTATCGACATTAATGTTACTAACTTACACATAAACACGCCGTCAAGTCCAACAAATTCACCCACCAATTCCGTCAATCATCGTTATTTTACCTCATCACTGAAAAGACATTAATTCCCCTAAATTCATGAACGCGTAATGTTATAAATATATACCGTCAATATTCAAAGTCTTATTTTCAGTTTCTATCATTATTGCGCATTATAACGTTAACATACACTTACTATGAGTAGCAAATATCTATTACATTAACGAAATCACCTTACACCTTGTCCTCGAATTAACAAAGTCTGTAATACATGAAATTCGTTATAATATTACGTTATGATTTTCAAGTCTTATATTCTATGTCAATATTCATCAAAATTTCAAAAAAATTTCAAATTAAAAGTTTTCCCTTTATTTTTTAAGTCAATATTTTAATTCTGTCTATTTTATTTTAATTCATTTTTTCGAAATGCGAACTTATGATAAAAGAAAAACTTTTACTTTAAATTTATTTTAAAATACTTATCTTTCGAGTGACACGAAGACGCAAAGTCAAACGCCCCTATCTTTCAACTCTGAAATATATATATATAAACTTTATCTTTAAAAAGTTACTTTACAAATTTATATTTTAAGCCAAATTTCTCAATGTGCCTACACTATCAAAATATTTATAAAACTTACCTTCCGTTAATAATCAAAGTACGCCGAGGTATACGTACAAAATTTATATGTCGAACAGCTTCACGATGTATATACCACGAACTATTTCTAATTTATATTTCAAGTTTACAACATTTACATTATTTTTCAGTTATTTCATTTTCTCAAATATTTTCAGTTCATCAACAATTACTATTATAGACAATTATTACAATCTATGTATTTCAGTTATCAACATTAACTTTATATCAATTATTTCAAATTATTTCACGAAACAACGAATTCTTACAACAATTCAGTTACGATATTTCAAATCGATATATATATTTTCTTATACAAACAAAATGATTTTCAAGTCCAACTTCGATTTCAATACACTTCAAGTGTGAGTTGAAAGCTTAGTTAAAGCTAAAAGATCAAGTCTGAGCTAGCTTGCCAGTTAGTTAGTAACTTTACTAGTCTTAGCCAAGCAAAGAACTTGATGCTATCCTCACGGCAGCCACCCGTTAAATAACGCCAGACACGCGCCATCTGACGGCCGCCCCCGCAACTAACGCCACATACGTCATCAACCTCGCAAACTCGAAAACACTCAAAAAAACACTTAAATACACACATGAGATATACCATCACCCTCACAAACGATTATATATTCACTGTACTACACATAGAGAAGGACTATTTCAAGAATATACATAGAATTAATGAAATATAGACAAAACTTTGAACATAACAACCCTAACTACCACTTACCAGCGCGCACAACGACAATTCAGAGGATCCTATACACTCCTCATACCTCTAAAGAACAAACCCAATCATCTTTAAACCAAAAATATTATGTGCATCAATATGTATTCTTGGCATAGAACAATTTCTAGAAGCATTACCACATTAATCAATGCATTGACGATCATATACCATATCACCTGCCCCCTCACCAGCAACACACACTAAGCCTAACCGGGACTTAGCTAGATTACGTCCATCGGGCAAAACCAGACTAAATTCTTAGTACTACCACTATCTTATTTCTAACTTTATTTGCATACTCTAGACAACAATATCTTTAACATTTCATTAGTAACACACCACATTTACTTTGTAACTTAACACGCCCACACATGACCAATCCAACACTTTCAACTCCCACACCACCAGTCGTACTCAAACTAAACCATTTACTACAACATTCAAGCTTCTTAAAATATATAAATCTATCATTCTTAATCATTAGTTTACTTATTTCAGAATATCAACATTAATCACATTAGTACAACCGACATTCATTTCAACAACTACCACTCTCATCACAACTCAATTACAATATCAAACTTCAAATACATCGCCTTTATCATATAACCAACAACATTCATTCCCCATTATCAACTTATTCACATTAACACATACACTATCCTTTACCAACATACATCATTTATACATGATCATACATCTCAACCCATACCTATACACTAAGAACATTTCTCTTTCATTTACAACAATTACAATTCAGACCCAATACACCTAAGTCCCACGCCTCTTTTTAATACCTCACCCTTAACACGCCACTGACAGAGGCCAAAATATTACACACTCATTCAAAACTCTAACACCAAATCTTCATATATTACAATACTCTATCCTAATACTCATTCTCCCTACTTTTAAAGATTCCTTCTTACTCAACATTTCAATCGAAGGCTCATACCTAATGTTCCTAATGACTAATTCCATCTAACACTCTTACCTACTAACACCAAAACATCCACCCTAAACCTTACAACCTACTATTTCTATATACAACTTCACCCAAACTCACACATACTACCTACCACATATTACTCCACACACGAAACTATAAACTGACATTCACAACTTCCCTCTACTTATCATTCCTTACATATAAACAATAGTTTTACATATATCTATAAGAACATTTATTAGAAACATTCATATAGACATGTACACACACTTGCTCCCTGCATCTAAGAGCCCGTCGCTACCCCGCCACACATACCATACCACACCACCCACAAAGTAGCGCTAGGAAACACAACACAAGCCACACACACTATCTATTATACCCAGCACAACCAAACACAAAACAATAACCAAACCAACCCACAAATACATATGTATAAACATAAACGCAACACACGCACATCAACATAACCATTTCAAGATATACATACGTACACAGACATATACACATGTACATATTCACATTTGATGCCTTCACCCACTCGTCTGGCCAACACGACGCACATAAATACCATCTCCAAACAACCACCCACAACCCCGAAATACACAAATATAACCATTACTTCAGATTCCATCGCTACCTCTCACGTGTAATGCACCGAAACCACACCTCCCTTCCCACATCCAAACCCCAAAACATTTCACTCCACATGCACTCAGTCACTCCAGTGACACCATGTCCACCCCCCTTATACCACCGCCTTCCAATTCACTCTATTCCTTCACCACCTTAAACCCTCCCAATCTACAGACACGATTCCCTCACTCGAACACCCTCAAAGCCATGAAATACATCTATCACACCCACACAAAATGAAATATCTATTCCTAAATACATCCAGACTACATATACACACACAGGATAAAAACATAAATAAATGAAGTTACATGATACAAAATTACGGGGATACAAGGGAGAGGTGTATGGAGCCCAAAGCAAACCAATTCTTCATCACACACACCCAACGTAATATTAATTCACTATAACATATACATCATTAAATATAAACCCTTATTTCTTTTATATTTATTACTTACGCACATATTGAAAACATTAAGGACTCGAACCACAAGGACAAACAGCCACTCACCTCACCTCGCCTTACTAAAACACGACAAACGTATTAAAACAATATACATATACATTCACCTACTGTATTAATACATCACATACACACTCACTCATCGGCCATACATCAATATTTACCATTATTATGATAAATAACATTACTCGACCACACCCTTAACAATCAACAGACAATTTCATTTCTGCATTCTTTCCTCTACGTCTATACGAGACCATGCCCATGGTCATTAAACATTGTCAAATATTACATTAACATCATTCATTGTACAATTAAGGACGTACACACTTAATCAAGACGACAAACACACCAAACAACTCTATTCAGTAAACAACCCTTCCTATAGACCTGCCGGCTTCGGGAAGGTGGTGTCCCCGCACCAAAAGCCGGCACAAAATTCCTCTGCTGCTGCGCAATTAAATAAATATCCATACCAACACAGTCGAATTAATGCAATTGCACAACCATTACCAATAAATATTAAATTAATTATTGCTTGCATTATATAGGCCGGCCAATGCCCGTTTTAAACAAAATTAACAAACTTCAAATTGCCATATCTATCACTCGTACACAAGACATAAACATCTTGGCCTATCTATTTATATACACAAAAAATCAACCAAACACAGCAGTATTTTAATGTAAAATCCATGCTATGTACAGTACAATTTAAAAGCACGTACATGTCCATTTCTTCAATATACTCATTCCATTCAACAAACTTATTAAAATATTTTCAATTTTAGATTAAAACATTCTATATTACTTTGAATATTTTACGGATTCCATAATTAACAATGTGGAATTATCCGGACACACTCGAGAAAATGATACGATCCCTTAATTTATTAATCAACTCTAACCTCACTCTTCTCAACCACACTAGTGCAACTTATGTACATTATCATACTTATTCTATCTATATAATCTATCTATCTAATCTCATCCCAATATATAGTTAACGATATCACCCAACGACCTCCCTACAATGAACTATTTACCCACTTGTCTTTAATAATCAACCCATTTTGGTACAAACCCTTTTTACGATTACATTTATTAATAACCAAGTACATTAGGTGTTATAAGCAACATTGGTCATCTTACATATAAAGGATAGTCACATATATACAAAAATTCACGCATTGACACCCAATAATTACATCTTATTATTATATCCATAAGGTTTATATAATTTCAACAAAGCATTAATTCATTAGTGCACACCATATAAACAAAATTACAATATATATACGCAATATAATATAAAACTTAATTTACACAACAAACCATCGCACTCCACACCAACTACCCAACGAACGACCAAACAATCCAAAACATACACTCTTTCCATGCCTATATCTTAATAAACTAACACCCATTAACTCACACAGCCTCCACAATAAATAAACTTCAAATATCTTATAAAAAAAAAAAAATACATCTTCAAAACAGTATCATTGACAACATCCTGGACATAGCCAAACACTCATTCGCTAACAGTTTACCCCAAACAATCGCCTCCCTCACCCGATTACCACCAACTTTTCCTTTTAAACACAAACACACACTCGCCACACCAACCTGTCTAACATAAAATTAGCCACACAGAATACATGCCTATAATACAACAACAAACCATTTATTATTAAATAATTTCTATACCTGAAATCATATAATGTTCCACCAGCGAATCATTAATTACATCGTTTGCCCATAAAACTCAAGACTTACTTTTATAACAATAAAAGCATGAAGCTCTATTTCACATTAGATTTATTCATAACATTAACAAATACAACTACATAACAACCAAAGCCATTTCCGCATAACACTACTTTCTTACTTATACATTTCTACATACGATTAACTTGTAAAAACAACAAATCATAATCAAAACATTACATTTCCCAAATTACGTAAAGTCCACCAGCTTGGACTCCAAAACTTCTATCGGTTCAAAAAAAAAAAAATATACAATGTCATAACCTACGACCACGGCCTTACAGCTCAACTCAAAGGTCACAACATAGGCAACAAAATAGAAAAATAGATTCGTAAACTAATGCCTAAAACACAAACCGATCTAACAAACAAATAATACAGCAAATACAACAAATACCACAATACATATAAGTGTGTATGTCTCTCTTGGTGTCTATGTATATGTAGGTATACTGATATATATATATATATATGTGTGTGTGTGTGTGGATAGCTTTTTCTTCATCTGTTTCCTCCCACTTCCTCGCTCACATGGAAAACCCAATCGATTAGAGT
>JAUUDY010596141.1:0-10041 GCA_032361765.1 Panulirus inflatus | reverse complement strand
ACCACCACCTGGAGATTTGCTTTTCTCCACAACTCATCGTTTTACTATACGGTTAAGTTAGGTTAGGTTAGGTTAGGTTAGGTTAGGTTAGGTTAGGTTAAGTTAGGGTAAGGTTGTACCTCTAGCCTAACTTAAATAGGTGACGTTAGTTACAAAGTCTAGCTTTAAATATTCTTGTTATCCTAACCTAACCTAACTTCGGAAACCTTTGGTTGGATAGGCTGGGTTTTTACCGTAACCTAACCTAAGAAATTCTTAGGTTAGGTTAGGTTAGGTTAGGCAGGTTAAGGTTGTACCTCTAACCTAACATAAAATGAGTAAGTTTAGTTAGGCTTGTTCTTTTATTCATCTTTTTTATCTTAACCTAACTCAGGAAAGGTTTGGTTAGATAGGCTAGCTTTTTACCGTAACTTAACCTAAGAATTCTCAGCTTAGGTTAGATGGGTTAGATCTTTATATCTAAGAAAGGTTGAATAAGTTATTTTTCATTTCTACATTAGCCTAACTTATTGTAGGAAGGGTTAGGTCATATATTCTAGGTTTGCACCTTAACCCAAATACCTCATCTAATCTAGGAAGGGTTAGGTTATACATGCTAGGTATGCAACCTAACCTAGCCTAACCTCATCTAATCTAGGATGGGTTAGGTTATACATGCTAGGTTTGCAACCTAACCTAGCCTAACCTAACCTAACCTAACCTTGGAGAACGGTAGTGGGGAGGGGGACGAATTTTCAGATGATCCCAAAGAGGGACACACACAGCTGGGCGGCAGCTACTGCCTTACTAGCCAGAAACTGTTTATATCTCACATCAATGTTCCCGTGACCCCTCCCCACCACCACCTACCCTTTCCATCGTCTCGTCTTCACCACCTACCCTCTTAGTAACTACCCTAAACCACTTCCCCTTCATCATCTACTCCCTGCCACTTACCCTCCACCGTCTCTCATGTACTACCTACCCTCTACCACCTACCCTTCGCTACTTGCCTTCCATCGTTTCCTCTTTACCATCTGCGCTTTTCCACTTTTTCTTTGCCGAACATTCTCCAACCACCTTCCTCTATTACCTTCCCTCCACAACGTGCCCTCCATCATTTGCTCCCTTCACCTACCTTCGACTCCTTGCCTCTTCCGCAGATGCCCTAGCACTTGACCATCTCTACCAGTCGTACACTCACTCCCTCCCTTCACTCACCCTTCGGTACTCCTCCCCTCCAGTCATTACTCCGACCATGGCTTACCCCAAACATCCGCCTGAATAACCATCACCATCTGCATTCTAATCCAACTACCACCACCTACAGCCTACTCCCTTGCACACCACCTGCCACCTACATCCCAGAACCCTGCCACAGGAGGCAGGTCCACTGCTCTAGATTACAGAAACACAAATGTGGCATCAGAGTGGCTGCTCCACCTGCTGCCTTCAACCTCCTGGCTGACGAGCTTTAATTAGTGTAGTGTTCTCTTAAGCTGAGATGATCGGTTTTATAAACTGTTGACTTTGAGTGCTCCTAGGAGACATGAGGAATATCTAGTTAACAGAACGGACGTTTGAGCAAATGAGAGAGAGAGAGAGAGAGAGAGAGAGAGAGAGAGAGAGAGAGAGAGAGAGAGAGAGAGTTTTTGTAAACTAGCGGAGGCAGCGGTAGCTCAAGCCAGGTGCGGCGGGAGTCTAGCCACACAGTAACCTGGCTGGCTGGCTGCCTCTCAGCCTCCACACACCCGGCTCCCTAAACTAGTTTTACCTTATCAAACCTGAAATGTTCAGACTTGATCCTGGCCATATAATGTTCAGCCTTGATCCTGGCCATATAATGTTCAGCCTTGATCCTGGTCATATAATGATCAGACTTGATCCTGGTCATATGATATTCAGGATTGATCCTGGCCATATATATATGGTCAGACTTGATCCTCACCATATAATTATTCACTCACTCATAAGGCTCTTTGCTTTAGTTCTACCTTAATGTTTACAAATTCTTGTGACATTTTCTAATCTGTTAACATTTCATGTTCTTGCGTCTTGTTGACAAATGAACTCTGGTGCGTCCTGATGACAGGTGAACTCTGGTGCGTCCTGATGACAGTTTTTCACCGTCATGATAGATATACTTGTGAGTTTTAAATCATACATGATTCTAGATGTTATCATCACTTACCTTTTCTTCATGTTCATCGTCTCTGCTCAAGATAGACACAAATCCTCTGGTGTCATCATAATCTGTCTCTTGAAAAATCGCTTACCCGAGTTCTGCAGCTGAAGATAAATATTGTAAACACTTCTAGCTAACTGAGAGGAAGGGATTTGCAAGTCAACTGGTCCTTCATCTCACTCCCCGACCATCATCCCAGCCTCCAGCATTCCCACTCAGTCACCGGTCTTACACCTAGTACTCAGCTCTCTATCCAAATCCTCGACCCTATTTCCCCGGTCCCTGGCCCTCTAAAGGACTCCTTCATTCCTTAGATCCTGGCCCTTTCCAGGGCTCTTTTACTCCTCAGATTCCGGTTCTCTTTAGGTCTCCATGATTTCAGATCCCCGACTGCCCAGATTTATAGTTATCCGTCAGGTTCGTAGCCCTCTCCAGGTCCACAGCCCGTCCTGTCACCTCTTGGATCCCATTATTCATCCAAACTCTTCAGACTGTCCACCTACCAGTCCTTTCCTTGGATCCTTAGCTTTTGAAAGAATCTCTAGTTCTTCTTATGTTTCCTGACCTCTTGTGGTCTTTCCTCAGGTATCCGACCCAGTCCGGTTCCTAGACATCGTAATGGCTCTGTTTTCTGTTATTCCCAGTTCTCAGCCATTTCCAAGTTTCCTTTCTTCACCAGATCATGTTCCTCGGCTCTCATCAGATTTTTTATCAGGTCCCCCATTACCTACGGCCTTGAAACTTCTCCAGATTTCCGGTTGTCAGATCCCCGGTCTTTGCTAAGTCCCTGGTCTTTCCCCGGCCCTCGGTCCCTCTCAGGTTCTCGGTCTTTCCAGGTTCCCAGTCCTCCTTAGATACCCTCCTTCCCCAAGTCTCCTGGCCTCCTCAGGGCCTCGGCCCTCCCTAAGCCTTCGGATCTTCCCAGACCCTCGGCCTGTCTCAGGTCCCGGTCTTCCCCGTGTCTGTTAAACACAAGTTCCGGTAGATGGCACCATCTTGGTGTTCCTTCATGCCTTTTATTAGCCGGAGGTTATGACGTCATATCTTGAGGAAATGCGCTATCATGCTAGAAAAAGATATGGAAGTAGATGACGTGACGCATTCACGGACCGCCCAGGGTCAAGCACATAGGTTCGAATCCTGATTGTGGCTGATATGGTACGCCATGACAGACTTCTTTCCCCAGTTCTTTCCACCTCCACCTTCCATGTCTTCCATGTTCGTGGTCTCCTCCAGCTCCTCAGTCTTCCCTACGTCTCAGCGTACTTAAATTACTCACTTTCCAAGGTCCAAGGCCCTCCCAAGTCCAGCTTTATTCAAAAGTCTTAAGTTTCCTGGGGTTTCGGGCACTTTTAGGGTTCCCAGCCACACCAAGTCCCCATAGCCCTTCTGTTTCTGCTCTCCCCAAGTCTAAGGGCTCTGGCCTTCCCTGTGTCCTCGGCCCTTAATGCAAGTTCTCGTCCGATGAACCACTGGTGATGCTGCACGCTGAGGGAGAGACTAGGATGTTGAAAAACCACCTTGAGGCTCGACCCATAAGCCTTTTCTATAGCTTCCTTGAAGCACAGATGGCAGCTGGCTGGAGCAGCCCACTACATATTCATATATGAAGAGGTGAGACGTCATGAACTCTAGAGCGAGAGTACCGACCACCTACCAGCTTAAGCCGAGGCCTCTCCAAGCATACAAAGAAATCAGAGGTTGGTCACACTAGACCCAAGGAACACTATATGAATCGGTAACATTGGCCAATAACAACAGTTTCCAGGGACTCTGGTGGTAATGACCCGACTGTGTACTTGACGGTCGTCTCCTCCCTCCATGGGCGACTGATTTAACAGAAAAAAAGTAAAAAAAATAGGAACAGACCCCTGGGTGGGTCCTTCCGATAAACTAATATCATACATAAACTTAGCTTCTCCTTGGTTCTGTACCATCTTCACTGGTGAATTATGATAATGAGTTTGTTAATAAATGTGAAAATGCCATAGTTTTTGGATTTTACAGCGGCAGGGAGCCTGTGTCATCTAGCGCATTACTTCAATTAGCGCACGTCAGACTAATTTCGCGCTGCTTCACACCTGGTAAGATTGTTAACTAACACCTAAGTGTTCTGAACCGTCATCGGACACTAGATTGATAGGACATTAATGACAATTAGTTTTTATGTGAGGATACATCTCGAGGGTCTCACTTTAGGGTTGTATTTCCTTCCATAGGTAACAAGTCTAACTCAGGTGTACCGTTTCCACTCTATAGATAAATTCAGTCACACCAGGAGAAGGTAAGACACTGCTCACTCTGCTCATTGCCTGATCACTTGTATCTGTACCGTCTCATATTCCCATGGACCACGCCAGGCTGAGTGTTATTGTCTTGATAATAACTCTGCAATTAGGTTTGGACTTGACAGAGGTTATAGTTCGAAACATCATGTATCACGTGGAAATGAGATAATTGAACGGAGGGTGAAAATCTTTGCTCAAGATGAGAAGCTGAGGCCATGACTCCTAAAGAGGCTCCTGTAGTAATTTTTGGTTGGATGATTATCAGTGGCATGTGTTGTTTGTAGGATCAATGCGTGTTTTTACAGAAACATGTTAGACCAATAACATTCTCTTACATAGTTTTTTGCTCTGCGATTAGAAAGCAGTAATTCAATTCGATATATATTTGCAACTGTATGAGATGATAGTGTGAGAAATTTGCATAAACATACTAAAACTAGGGGCTTACACCTTACGTCTGCTGTATGTTTTTTCTATGGTTAAAATGGCAGTATAAGGAGGTGGTTTGACTTCACTGTTAGTGGGCTGAAACCTGATTGTCAATGTTTTCTGTGCATAAACGCATCGGTGTGCGAGGTACGTGAAATATTGTTTGGTTTTACTTATCAAAAGTTTCGTTTGGGTTGTTGCTGTTGTGTGTGCTTCATATTGTGGGAGTCAACCGACGAGGTATGGTGGCATTTGCATTCATATGGATTGAAAACACGAGGTAGTAGATCATATTCGACGTTTAATACCGTAGGCCAAACCTTCACTTATCCCTAAACTGAATGAATAAGGTTAAGATATTTGTTTGTTTTCAGTAGTTAAACTCCCCAAACAATCTTACTATGAGTCTCGGCCGTGTAATGTGCAAGGGTTGAAAAGCAGGGAGAGGCAATTGAACCTCTTAGTCAATATGTATTAAAGCAGTCAAGTTCCCCTCGAGTTACAAAGGACGTCGGGTGTGGCTCATCTGTCAGTATACGCGACAGTGAGCGTTCGTCCACTGGTCTGATTGCTGCGGCTTCCTACACACTGTCAAGTATCAGGGCCATAAAGGAAGGGAAAAATATGTAGGTCTTTACTTACTAATTTTTCATGCATGAAATTTCTGTATTTTGCAAATATCAGCAGTTATGAAAACAAAACCCAACAACTTTATGTAGCCAAGTATTCATACCATCGGATCTAATGGCCTTTGCCTACAAAATGGCCCTTAGTAAGAAACATCGACAAACGTGCTAAACATACAGCAAGTTTATAGTTTATAAAGTTATAGTGATCGTTATAATCTTAGACACGGGTACATAGGAGGGCATTACTGCTGATCTTTAGGCTCCTTCTGCTGTATTCATTTCATTACAGTGATCTTGAAGACATACATACCCTGACTGTGGATTAAAGATTGAAATTTCAGCACCTGCCATCCTCCAGCAAAGGAAAATAATCCCGTCCAGTAATGAAGGTAGCGTAGCTGGTGGCTCCAGTCTACTATGAGCGGGACCATCAGCCATCTTTGTCAATATAGACCTCGTCTGTCTCCATTTGTTTATGGCTCAGGCGACGGTACTACAGCAAAACACGATTTTATCAGCAGTTATACGACAGCTCTCAGGTAACCTCTTCCCCCTTCCTATCTTCTATCCCTTCCCTCCTCCGCCACTCCTAGGCAACCCCTTCCCCGTCCCCATCCACCAGCCACCCTTCTCCGCCCCTGTAAGACGTATGAGGCTTCGCGAGTCCGTCTGACGAGCGACTCACGGCTGATGGAACACCCTCCTTAGCTGCGCCCAGGTAGGGCCCAGGTACACCGGGGTACGAGAAGTATTTTATGATGCCACATTCTCTTCGTTACCAACGATGAGGATGAGGTATTCACCAGTCTGTCCGCCGTATCTACACATATGTATAACGCTCATGACAAAGGTAACCAAAGCTGTACATAATGCTGGAACTCAGACGGTCCGGGAGGAGGCGTTGCAACTCTTGGCTTGAATGCAAACGTCCAGTGTTGCCTGTGCTTATACCCTCGATACCTCTTGCCGTGTTATGAACAAAAAACGACCGTTCGACCACACTTGGGTAATACGGAGACTGGAGGTATGATTTCTGTCGTTCTTCGAGTCAAGGAATAGTTAATGGCTAAGTTGGGGCTCAAACAGAGGAAGTGTTCATGAGAGTGTGTAGTGGGTGAGTGGGAGAACCGTTTGTGTTGGTTCTTGAGACTAGGAAGGTTCATGATGACCTCTGAATGGATGATGTATTTTCTGTACTGGTTCAGTGGAAGAATACTTTATACTGATACTTATACAGAAGAATAATTCATATTGGTGCCTGAGTAACGGAAAGGTTTATATTGGTGTATGAGTGAAGAAATTATTCATGTTGGTGTCTGTTTGAAAGAAAGGGTTCATGTTAGTATGTGAGTGGAAGATTGGTTCATAATAATCCCTGGGTGAAGTAATAGTTCTCGTTGGCGTAGGCGTGGAGGAATGGTTCATGGTGTCTGAGTGCAAGGGTGATTTTAGGTAATAAAACAGGGAGTTGATTGACGCTAATTGTTAAATGAAATGATATGTATTTATGGATAATATAAGACTTGTTCATTCTACTATAAAGTCTTCCTCAGAAATCGCTCACATTGCAACAGTCAACACGTGTAAACAAATTAGATGGGTACCCTAGCAATGATCGTTCGTCGTGTGAGTCATCTAGCGTTTTTACTGTACAAACCTGAATCCTCATGCAAAAGGGCCAGTCTGCACGTGTTTACAGATGCTAAATAAAGACAACAGACCATAAGTCGAAGGGCGTGGACACGGGGTGAGGCCTCAGGATGTGAATTATAATCACAAACTAAGTAATAAAGATTCTGATGATTGTAGTACCTTGATCAGGAACCCATTCGATGATAGTAAAAATATGAAAGGTACGAAGAAAAGGATATGAGAGAATGAAAATTATAGAGAAAGATATATGGAAAACATGTGTCAGGGAAGGCTGCAATCTGGCTTGGGATGCTTCTTAGGTGGGGAGGGAGGGCTGCAGCCCCACTGGGGATGTTGCTGGAGTGAGGAGGCGAGAGATGTAGCCTCCTGGGGTAGACAAGGAGGGGTTTCAGCCTCCTGAGGATGCTGCTGGGGTAGGGCAAGGAGGGCCGCAATATACTGAGGATGCTGCTGGGTTGGGAATGGATTGCCTATAACGGTGGACGACCGAGAAGGGAGGCAGACGACAGCGCTGTTTACCATTACTTATCTTCGTTAGCCCAAACTCGTCCTCATCTCTTGTTCTCTGTAACTGGAGCATCAGTTAGTACTTGAGTGCTGAATGAAGGAGTGGTTCAGGTGGGGCGGGCGTCACCTGAGCGGGAGGAGCCTGTCAGATGCAGGTCTTCCCTTCATTGTTTACGACACGTCGAAGGCTCCTGGCAGTGGAGACGGAGCATCGGCCAGGGTAGGAATTATGAGCATACCTTAATTTCAGGGTCCGTTCAACTCTAGGTGAATGAATGAGCTGAACTATGAATGGTTTTAACGCAGAAAAATGAATGAACTTGAACGACGAGAGTTAAAAATCAGCTTAATAAATGAATCACAATAGCTCAGAGATCATACGACGATAAACACAAAGGGAAAGGGGCATATATTGTGAAGTTGAAAGGTTTAGAACGAACATGGGCCTGAAACCTGCCAAGAGAGCAGCCACTGGCCACGTCTTGGAGTTAAGCCAAGAACAAAGTCAAAATGAAAATCTTGTATATCTTCCCGCTGTCGTCTGGACCAAGACGAGGTGTCGGCATCGCTTAAGATTACCTCATGTTTATGTTCCTGGCCACGGTCGTCCTCCCCACCCCTGCTACCTAACTACACACACACACACACACACACACACACACACACACACACAGTATTACGCTTGTGCGTCAACGCTGAAACTGCTGCAGTCTTGAGAAGGTTGAAACCCTTCCACTGATCAAGAGGTTTGTAATGTTTAACGTGATGAAAGTAGAGTTTCTTTTGCCTCCTTCCCTCGTAGAGCTTGTAGATTGCAGATGTGTGGCAGATTGAGTATATTAGTATGTGTGTTTGCCTACCTGGTTTAGCTTGTTTACGTTTGTGCGTGTATATGTGTATGTCTGCGTCTTTATGCTTGAGCATGTTCAGGCATATATGTCCTTTTGTGTAGTTATGTGTTTCTGTATGCATATGCAGGACGTTGTGTATGCATATATTTGTGTGTCTGTCTGTTTGCATCTATGAGAAACCGATTATAACTCCAAAACAAAGGTGCCAGGAGGGGGTGTTATGCCAGGCTCTCCAGGTGTAGCCAGGCTGGAAATGCTTAAGTTTCTTCCATGTATCATTCTGTCGTCCTGTTCATAACGGGGAACATGACCCCTAACGTCTCCTTGTACTCATGACAAAAAAGACTTTGAGGAGCGTCCATGTCATCCTGTACGTACATAAGTAACTTGGTTGTACAAGGAAAAATGGCGTCTGTTCACGATTATGTGCCCTTTACTGTACACGTTATCAATAACTACCTCGTACAGGTTAGTGGGTCTTACGCTGCAGTCTCTGTCCTTATGTTGTCATGGAAGAACAAATCATGCGTCTGATAGTAATCTGACCGAGTGTTGAACAGGTGATCATTCTGGTGTTTATATGTCCCAACACAGCAGGAAGAGAGCGGTATCAGGAACATCGGACAGATGGGAATGGAGATTTGTGTTCTACATCCTTCAGTCAGGTGATATCATTTCAGGAGGATGAAACAGAGGTTAAGTTAGCTGATAGCATGAGTAAAAATAAACATGTGACTGGTGCAGCGAGATGACCTGAGCCTGGTGATGCAGCCCATAATGATCAAGAGAAGTGAGATATTGGTATACGTGGTGGGCTACACTGTCAGGGGAAGAGTGAAAAAAGAGAAATACAGTGAATTATGGTGCGTGGCCTGGAGGATGCAGGTGGAAGAATGATTGTGACGTGTGTGTGTGTGTGTGTGTGTGTGTGTGTGTGTGTGTGTGTGTGTGTGAGTGATTGGTATTTGTGTGTTACGGGGACAGAGTAGTAATAATCGTGTTGCCCCGTCTCTAAACCTTCTATATATATATACATATAGATGATTTACAATCATATGCACACAGAGACATACATACACCAACCTAAGGCAGGTACCCATTCACCAACCAGCCCTGAAGGAAGGATAAACATCTGGGTTGGGTGTGGACCTCCAACTGCGCCCAGGATCCGAACTTATGCTGACCTGACCCCAGAAGGGCCCATGCTGACTCATGGTCAGTAACGGTAACTCTTGCATCATGGGGGCCCATATGTGTGTGTGTGTGCCTCGTCCCTAACCTTGTGTGAGGATGGTGGCCAAGCACAGACCATGATGCCCGAGGTGGTCACACCCACTCAGTTCCTGTTGACAGATAGACGTGGTGTTCCTTCACTAAGGTGAGGTCGTTGTGCTCACTGCGTCCCGCTGGGCAGGTGTATACACAACATGTGTGTTGTATATGTTTCCAGGGATCTAAAAGATGTTTTTTAATAAATTCTTGTGTACTTTCATCTGCATATCACATATATTACTGAAAAG
>JAUUDY010596130.1:0-10041 GCA_032361765.1 Panulirus inflatus | reverse complement strand
GCTTCAACTCACTACACCTTGCCTACCTGATGCTCAACACACACACTTCTCTTGCTCTTACTTTTTAAAGATATTGGGAGTCCCATAACACTGTTTCTTTTAGACTTCTTTCCAGTTCAGTAAATAGGACGCATATCCTCTTGATCATTAGATTATGATATTGTCTCAGATAAATACGACGATCTGATCTACAGAGCAACATTCCTTTTACAAGTTTTCATTCTCAGTAGCTTCTTTCCTCGCTCTGGTTTCCTTGAACCATTCCTCTCCCATTCTGTAACATACGCAAGTTACCCCTGCAGTCAGTAAGTTAATACTTTTATAGTCTTTGAAACTGCTGTTAAAACTTATGTCTTTACAAATCAGTGGTCCTATGTTATTACCTTTCTACCAAGTCTTTCATAATGAACCATGGCAGATGGTAATCACTTTCACCTGACCAAAGTTCACTTCCAACCTCCCTCATATGCTTGTGTCTATCATTCTTTTTTCCTCCAGATTCATAATTTGACATTTCGTTTATTTCTACCTCGCATATGTAGAAAAAAAAAGACAAAATATCAACTAAGTATTAACTGAGACCTATTAACATAAATTATCTAGATACTTTATCTTCTCCCACATTTTTTACTCATAGTTCCATTCTGAAGTGCATTGCATTATCATTGAATTATGTTCAAGTGACCATAATGACTAATGTTCATGCATGTCAATTTTCATTATTCCTGCCTGCTCTTAAATATTCATAAATATTTTTTCTTACGTTCTCTCTTCTCTTAGTTCCCAATATGGCTCACCTTTAAGTGTTTCCCTTAGCTTTGATTATCAGTATTTTTGTCGCAAAATTTTCGATCTTGCCTTCCAGAGACAACTGACAAACACAGACTTTGTCCCTCCTCCCAGGTTGGAACCTGTGACACGTCCTATGTTGCTGTTGGCCAGTTTCTGTGTGGAGACCAGCCACTCTAGAATTGACCGTGATGATGCCTCCACCTTACCTTGAATAGTTGCGAACTGGAATTCTCCTCCTTCTTTTGTCTTTCTTACTTCATATATCCTTTCTTCCTTTAAGAATCAGGTCTACAAACACCTGCGAAACCCTGATTAATTTCTTTCTATCTAAAGCCGAATGTGAATCACATTTGCCCCAAAACTTTATTCAGAACGTTCTGGGACATTTGTATTTTCCCAGAAACTGAATGTCACTTTCCTGTCATTCATGCGACTCAGCTACATCTTAACTTTCCTACTTCGCTTCATTTGTTTATGACCAAACAGTAAGATCGACTCTTGCATTACTTGACCGTCTAATCTCGATCACTTCAAAACATCTCCGTGTCATACGTCCATAACCTCCGGTCGTTACAACAATAAAATCTGCGTTGTGAAACCTTGAAATTCTATGTTCCTATATCAGACACACGTAGTCAGTTCAGAATGAGTTTTCTAAAGGGAACTTCATGTGCTGGTCGTTCCTCCTGAGCGCAGACGAGGGTCGGACGACCAGCGATGTTGTCTCATGCAGAAAATACGCACAATCAACATCATCTGAGAGCCGCCTCGTATTGTTTAGGCCCATGCACTATCACACCTGTCGCAGGAACAATATAAAAACCAGTACCTGCTTTCACACGTCTTATTTTTTCTGATTACCTTTAACGTTGAACTAACAAAGGCGGCCTTTCATATGCTGATCGTTTATCAGCACAAAATTCATGCCGCACATACTGAGGCTCAGACGAAACTTTCACACTCCACAAAATATGAACACAAGTATTGTTGATGTATATTTTGTCTGCTTTTAACCCGGGTAGATCTGGTGTTTATGGTCCAGTGTGTAGCAGTATGGGACGAGAACGACACATAACCCTACCTACACTAAATTTGATCGTGTAAAAATACAGAAAACAAATTCAGCCATATGGACATAGCAACAGACTTATTTCCTATATAACTGCTTTTTTAATCTGCTGTTAGAGGTGGATAAATAGGAATATCATATGTTTGTGCTGGCTGGGCTGTGAACCTCGTAGGTAGCACTGCGGCGTCTCCTGACCTACCTAACACATCCATGAGCTACTGTTCTTACCCACTGACATATTTTCCCAGCATTATTCATTGTAATAATGGAATTAGAGTCATGAAATCATACGACGTGAACCTGTTTCCTCTGCCATTCAGGATATTGAGTCGTGGTTTGCAGGAGTTGGTTCCCTGCCCAGTTCTCACCCGGGACCCACTCGTGCTAGAGTCAGGTGGTTCTAAGTGTTCTCACGTGTCCACGGTTATCACTACGTGTTGATGGCTTTTACCTGCTAAGAGTTTCATCACATGAGTATTACCATACTTGGCCATGATCATCATTATATTCCGATGATCATCTTGTCACATCATACTGTTGGTCAGTTAGATGACCATTATCATAACTAAGTACCATCTTAAGTCACCATCTTATGTTCCCACATTTGGGTGGTTTTAGCTTCGCATCCTTACTTGACAGAGTTGAGTCGAAAGCGGTCCGACTTATATACTGTTCCAGAATAGCTTCCAAACTTGACCCCCTTGCCCTACGCCTCAATGTTGGATCATTTTCCCTCTTCTATATGTATTACTTTGGGTTTTGCTACTGAGAGCTGGCTGCTTGTGTACCCCCACCACTAGCTAGACCACGCAATACTCGGCAAGCTGCTGCTTCACATAATTATTGTGTGGCCATCGGCAAATCAAGGGTGGCCGATTGATACCTGCTTCTTTCCCTACAAATCGAAGCTTTGGAACTTTCCACCTTCTCATGTCTTTCCCAATAACAATGACCTGGCACATTTCAAAAGGCAGGCTTTTCACTTTCTCCAAATCTCGTAAATACTTTCCTTCGTCTTTTCTTTTTCCATTTCACAATTCTCTCTATATTTCAATTAAGGCCCGGCCTTGATGTGGACTTTTGTTCGTGATTGGAACCTCAACATAAAAACAAATTAATACCACATGGTGCCGGAAGTTCCTAGTGCTCATGTTATAAAGTGTTGTTACTTTTCTAACATGATACTGACTATGATTATGATAACGGTGATATGATTATGATGTGTCAGTCATGATAACATAGTTTCACGCATTTTCATATGTTGATCGTTATGAAGTCATGCCGCCATCTGATATCAAGTAATGCTGGTCATCTCAGCTTGATGCCAGCTGCCATAACCTACTTTGTGGTTCTTAACACGTGACTAGAGTCATTAAGAGGTGCTGCCTCTTGCCCTTGTCTAGTTATAATCACCTGGAGCTAGTAATGGATACAGGGCCAAAGTAGCCTCTATGTGACCCAAGGACTAAAGCAAGCATGGGGACGTTATCATTATGTGAAACTGGTTATCATCTTGTACTTATGGTATCATTGTGTGCAGCTGTTATCATAACGTGAGGTTAGATATTTTCCCGTGATCAGTTATCATCACGTGGTGATGGTCATCATCATTTAGTTATCACAATAACTTAAATAGTATCAGGTGAGACAGGTTGTTATCACTTGGTGCTGGCACCATCACTCGCCTCTGATTACTGTCACAAGATCTTCATTATTACAGTATGGTACTGGACTGGTTGTTATCATGTGATGCTGCTTAGCATTACTTGGGGATAGCTGTTGTTAAGTGTAGCTGGTTATTAAGATACGGAAGTAATTATCACGTCATTAGGGTTACTATCATTAGGGGAGAGTTATCATCAGGTGAGACTGGTTAGCAGGACGTGAAGCGTTATGTTATCCAACAGTAAAGAGCAGATGTTGGTTATCATGATATAGGACTCTCTAGCATTATGTGATATAGTTGTAGTCTACAGCTTCTTTCATTATCTAATTGTTCTACATAACATATTGCTGGCAATCCTTCCATGGGTTTGTTATCGTATGCTATCTACCACTATCATGTGAATATAGTTATCATCATGCAGGTATGGTTATCATAACTTGATGTTTGTTAGGAACACATAAAGATGACGTCATCACATCATGAATCATGTGCAGTTTGTTTTGATTGTGTGGTATATAGGAAGGCAAGAAATACAAAGGAATACAAAGGAATTTCACAGCACTAGAGACTAACGGAGCTGTATGTGATAGTGGAAAAGAACAGAAACTCGTTGATTAGTTAGGAAGGAGGACAAATACAATGATTTGTTCAAAATAGTAAAACCTTTTATTATAGATGTAGTATGACAAATGAGGCGCCACTAATGTCACTCGTAGATCTGAAGCGAAATATTGATGTAATTTATGCTTAAACGTATCAATGGTACTGCTTTTATCAACTCTGACTTGTAAATCATTACACATGGTAACGATTATGTTGAAGAAAAAGCACTTTGCCTCATTCGAAGTAAGACGTTTGTCATTATTACGAGTGAAAATAGGCGAAGCTATCCCGAATTTGTTCGTTAGATTGAGAATGTCGAAGTCTTTGATAATCCTGGGTATCTTTATTACATCTCATTTTAACCATATATTTTTCTCAGCTAGATGAATCTAAGTGATTTATCAACCTAAAATAACAATTGTTTTTCATTCCGGGAATCATCTTGTAACTCGCCCTCGTACTCTCTCGTTTGTCTTTCTCAAGTTGGGTCAAGAATCTGAATGCAATATTCAAGATGATGATGCACCACTGAGTAAAGAAATTATACGAGGATAATTTTCCCATGATGAATGTTATTATCACATTGGGATAGAATCACATGAGAAGCTTGTTATGAAGTTAGTCTTCCAATGTTTATATTTTTGTTATCATTACATGATGTTAATTGTTATGTGAGTGTAATACATAAGGGGAGTTATTCCAACCCCGCTAACAGTTTTCATTAGACAGTGTCATTTAACATTACACGAGACCAGTTGTTATCTCAGAACCAACCCTCTTGTGATGGTTATCTGCACATTGACGCTGGCTGTCATCAGGCAAGGCTGGGTATCATAACATGAAGTGTTTCTCTCCTTTCGGCAGTAGCTACAGCCGCATCCCTCTGGGCTTCACAGGGAACACCGCAGGAAGTTCATCTTTTTACATTCAAGAGGCAGGATAGAACATTTTGGTGAAACGTCAGCCAGATATGATCACGGGAAGGGAAGTTTTCCTGAAACTGTTGCATGAAAGTGTCTGTCTGCTCGTGCATGTGATCACGGCCATGTCCCGAGGTAGAACCTGACCTCGTCTGGTGTGACAACTTGAAATTAAAAAACGTAAACATGTGATGGCTTATGCCTCATACTCTCCGCACATTTCAAAAGTTAGATTACACCTTCCTTGCAGAATATTAGGTGCACGAATACTGTGCAAACACAGGTACAGGTATGAGGTACACAGGTGGAAATTGGTTATGAGGTTTGGGACAAGGTTCAGGTGGCAGTTATAGGCACTGGGCACAGAGCAGAGTGGGGTACATGTATAGGGTGTAGATATACAGGCGTAGGGGCAGAAATGCAGTGTATAAGCAGATTGTAGTGTTTAGTGTACGTAGCAGGTGCATGTGTGGAATGTAGGTCCCTGGGATGCCTGCAGAAGTGTAGTGGATATGCATGATACATGTGTGCTGTTGAAGATACAGTTCGATTGTGGGTTATAGTTGTACACAAGATAGTGTCGGGCAAGAGGGTGAAATGCTTCGTTAACGTTACAGGGGAACATGCGGGTCCAGGCGCAGTAATGCAGGGAAAGATATAGTTGAGAAAGTAGTTGTGGGGTGCAATCAAAGAATGTTAAAATGGGATAAAGGTGTGGACTGCTGGTGCTGGTGTGGTAAAATAAATTTCATATATAGATATACAAAGGTTGCCAGATTCCACCTTGATAGATTGTTGGATATAGATATAGAGGTATTGCTGGACTCCCCATGCCTGTAGTTATGCTGCTCGTGAAAGGTTGTTTAAGGTTGCCTTCAGAAAGGCTATATGGTTGTCTTTTTATAAAAGCAGGTACAATCTCTTTCAAGAACTTCCTACTGCTGTCAGAAGTGCAGCTTTGGCTGCAGGAGCTCCTGAAAAATGGGTCCTGGTGTAAAACCAGGGTATAACTGGTGGGCATTGGGTATTCAGTGATATGAATGGAAATGGTGAACAGATTGTGTAGCTGTGTGCTGAAAAAAGGACTGGTGATTAGAAACATCTGGTCCAAGTAGAGGGACATACATAAGTTTACTGGGATAGGAATGATATGAAGCTGGTATTATTAGATTATGTACTACTTGACAGGCATGCAAAAGAGAGACATATGGATATGAATGTGCTGAGGGAGCAACTACAGCATTGTTTGATTATGATATGGTGGAGGAGAGTGTGAAGATATGTAGGGGATTTTGGTGAAGAGGAAATGGTTTAAGTAAGAAGAGGATTGTATGAAGAAATACCAGGAGAGGTTAAATGTAGAATGGTAAGTGGTGTTAGTGAATGAGCTAGGGAAGTGGGAGAGGAGTTTGAGGTAGTTAGTGAAGCAGTGCGTGCATGTGCAAAAGAAGAGTGTGGCATGTGTAAGGTGGGGAATGAGAAAGTGAGAAAATATAGTGAGTGGTAGAGTGACAAGGTTAAGTCATTAGTGAAAGAGAAAAGAGAGGTGTAGAAGTGGGTTTTTTTTTTACAAGGAAGAGGGCTAGTGATTGGGAGATGTACATGAGAAATAGTCATGAGGTCAAGAGGAAAGCACTGGGTCTGAAAAAAGAGGGCAAATGAACATTAGGGTGAGTGAGTATTAGCAAACTTCAGAGCGAAGAAGAAAATGTTTTGAAAGGAGGATAATTGTGTGAGAAAATATGAATAGTTAGGAATAAGTAGGGAGTAAATAGGAAGTGTTAACAGGCAGAGATGAGATAAAGAGGAGATAGAATGAATTCTCTGAAGGATTGTTGAACATGTTTAAAGATAAGATTGCAGATATGAGATGTTTGGATTGGGGAGGCATGTGAAGTGAGAGAGTAATGGTAAGTGATTTCATGAAATGAGAAGAGGTGGTGAAAGCCTTGTATAAGATGAAATATGGTCAGGTAGCTAGAATGGATGATATTGCATGTAAGATTCTTAAGAAAGAAAAAGGGTTACTGTGTTGTTAATTGGTTATTTAGGATTTTCAATTTATGTATGGATCAAAGTGAGGCCTAACGATTGGTGGAATGCATGTATAGTGCAAGGGGTATAAAGGTGAGTGTTCACATTATTGAGGTGTAAGTTTGTTAAGTGTACTTAGTAAGTTGTATTGATGAATAGTGTTTAAGAGGCTGGTGGCATGCACTTAGTATTGTATTGGGGAGGTTTATTGTTGTCTCAGGAGTTGTAGAGGATGCGTGGATTAGGTGTTTGCATTGAAGAAAGTGGGAAATATGTAGAGAAACAGAAGAATTTGTATGTGGCATATATGGATCTGGAGAATGCTTGTGATAGGATTGATAGAGATACTTTAAGGAAGGTGTTACAGATATATAGTGTGGGAGCAAAGCTATTAAAGGCATATGGAGGTTTTATCAATACACCAAAACATGTGTATGAGTAGGTAGAAAAGAGGGTGAGTCTGCCCAGGTGAGGGTTGTCAGCAGCATGGGAGTGTGGTGTCACTATGGCTGTTTGATTTGTTTATGGGTAGGGGGGGTGAGGGAGGGAAATACAAGTCTTGTAGAGAGGGGCAGGTATGCATTGTGTAGGGGGATAAATGGGCCTTGGAAGTTAGTCAGATGTCTTCTGATGACACAGCATTGGTGGCAGATTCAAGTGAGAACATGTAGAAGTTGGTGTCTGGGTTTAGAAGATTGTGTCAAAGGAGGAAGTTGAGAGTAATTGTAAATAAAAGCATTGTTGATAGGTATAGCAGTGCAGTAGACTGGTTAGTTGGGGTATTAGTTTGACTGGAGAAAACCTCGAGGAAGTGGGGTGTTCTAGTTACTTGGGAGTGGATATGGCAGCATATAGAACCATAGAAGCAGAGATGAGTTGCAGGTGTGTGTGGGGCGATGGTTCTAGGGGCAATGAGGAATGTGTGGAAAAAGAGGTGACTATCTGGGTGGACAAAATTGAGTATACTTGAAGGTATGGAATTCAAAATTTGTTGTATGATGAAAATGTCTTGAGGGGGTTGCATGTGTTGAAAATGCAATGGTTGAGGACTGTATGTGATGTGAAGAGGTTGATTGAGTAAGCAATAATAGGGTAAGAGAGAGGTGCAGTAATAAGAAAAGTATCTTTGAAAAGGCTTAAGAGGATGTCTTGAAATGGTTAGGGCATATGGAGAGGATGATTTATGAGAGGTTGACAAACCAGATGTATGTGTGTTAGAAGTGGAGGGGATAGGGAGGCAGGGGAAATTGGAGAGGGAAGGATGGAATGTAAAAGATTTTGAGCGCTCTGGGCCTGAACATGCAGGAGCATGAAACACATGCAGGGGATACAGTGAATTGGAGTAATGTGGTATACAGGGGACAATGTGCTGTCATTGGACTGAACCAGGCCATGTGAAGCACCTGAGGGAAACAAAGGAAAGGTCTGTGAAGCCTGGTTTTTGAGTGAATGTATTTTCTTCCTCTGCTTCTGGCACTATCTCTCTAACGTGGGAAAAGACAAACATGTATAAGTTATATATTTTTTTCATACATATTCACCACTTCCTGTGTTAGCAAAGTAGTGCGAGGAACAGACGGAAAAAGGCTGCATTCGCCCACATCCATTCTCTTGCTGTCATATGTAATGCATCGAAATCACAGTCCTTTATCTGCAATCAACTTTAAGAGACATTTCCTTGTCCCACAACTGTTTCATATACTTTGGCTCTGTTCATGTTGCAACCTGTATATCACATTGTTTCAGTTCCTTCTATCCCTTGCATACCACTCACCTTCCTGCATGTTCAGTTCCAAAGAGTCAATTTTTTTTCACTCCATCCCTCCATCTCCAATTTGGTCAGCCCCTTTCTTGTTCCCTCCACACCTGACACATACAGCCTTCATCAACATCTTTCTCATTTCCTCTATGTGTCCAAACTACTAAAGCAAACTTTCTTCAGCACTGTGAATTATTCTTTTCTTATTTCCACACCTCTCGCTTGCCCTTTTATTACTAACTTGATCAACCCTCCTCACACCCCATATTGTCCTTAAGCATTTAATTTTGAACACATCCACCCTCATCTTTGCATTCTTATCTATAGCTCATTCCTCACATCCATACAACTTCACTGGATCTACTATACCTTAAAACATACCAATTTTTGCCCTCCCACATAAAGACCTCATTTTCTACTCATTCCTTAATGCCCTCAGATGCTTCACCCTGTGAACCATTTCCTCTTTTGTGGATCCATTTTCTGCCGTATCCACTCTCTAATATCTATAACCCTCTGTTTTCTCCAATTTTTTTTCCACTGAAACTTGCACCCTATCTAATCAGTCTGTCTGCACTGTTAATGCTAATAGCCTTGCTGCTATTCACATATACTCCCAACTTCCTCCTTTGACACACTTCCAAACTCATAAGCCAACTTTTAAAGTTTCTCACTTGAATCTGCCAACAATGCTGTGATATTTTCAAACAACATCTGCCTTGCATCCCAGGCCCTTCCCCACCTCTGAAAGACTGCATACTAACCCATCTCTCCAAGATTTACATTTACCTCTGTCAACACCCAAACCATAAACAAATTAAACAGTCATGGTGACAGCACACACCCCTGCTGCAGATTCACCTTCATCTGATACTGCTCACCCTTCTTTCTACCTACTTGCCCACACACCTTATACTCTTGATGGAAACTCCTCACTGTTTCTAATAACTTTCCTCCCATACCATATATTTGTAACACCTTCCACAAAGCATCTCTGTCATCCCTATTATATGTCTTGTCACATCCATAAATACCACATACAGATCCTTTCATTTCTGTAAGTATTTATCACACACATTCTTCGAAGCAAACACCTGTTCCACACATTTTCTACCACTCCTGAAACTGCGTTGTAATTTCCCAATCTGATGTTCTTGTACATGCCCCCACCCTCCTAATCACCCCTCTTCCATATAAC
>JAUUDY010596097.1:0-10042 GCA_032361765.1 Panulirus inflatus | reverse complement strand
CAGAGTCCATTAATATTTCTCTGGAGCCCCTAAACTGTATCTTCATTCATGACGGATATATACTGATGATGAGGGTTTTGAAGATCAAGGAAGATGTGGGGTTAACTAATGTTAAACTGGAGGAAGTATTTGCGGAAATTAATAGAAATAAGAAAAAGTCTTGCCTAATCTAGTAGCAGCTAAGATTCATCTTTATTTCATTGTTACATTATATGTGATTGTCATGGTTCATTTTATCCCAATTTTTCTATTGTATGGGTATCATTTACATCTTTTGATTTTTGATCAATTACTGAAAATAAACCAATAGATAGCTTCAATATTATCCCATCACGAGAATTTGATGAATGCTGTTTGGAAGCAAAAGAATCAGCTTGTGAACTCTGTTTAGAGTGGGAGGAAAATCATTGTGGTATATTTTGTCTACCTATTTAAAAGAAAGTAAGGTGAAGCTTGAGGACCAGATATGGTTTGCCTAGGCTTTGTGCTGTTTAACCTCAAGTTTTCTGAATCTTTATAATCTACACCATTATTTGATTTATTTTTCTTTTGCAGTTGACTAAAGAGAGATTTCTCTATTGTAACTTAAGTATTTTCTTTGTATTCCTTAGTATAAAGTGAAATTGTCTTTTTCTAAAGCTAGTTTCATTGTAGAACTCTACTACTTAATTACTGGAACTTTACTTTTATGAGTTCTTTGTGAAATCCACAGCTGTTGGAGCTTAATGTAGAATACCATTTCTCATTAAAATATATCAATTAAGGCAACAGTAATACTGGTTTATATTTTAGGTAAATTTGTGGCAAGTAATAAACTTGAAAAAATATTAATAAAATTTATGAAATTCTCAGTGGCCACAATTTCAGTAGAAATGGACCTATATTAAAATATCCTTGGCTAAGGATTATACAAGATGTCAATTATTTGCAGGTAATTTTTATCCATCTGGCATCATTTTTACAGGGATAAGTCATGGCTGTGACTGATATATCTCCTTTCAAATATTGAACATTGAGATAAAACCTGACTTCTAGGGATTTTAATTGAGGTTTTATAGGCAATGTTGATTTACCACATTTGTGTACTTGCATTAACACATTATATTATGTTATGTTCTGTTCTTGTCTTATTTACTCATTTTTATTGAAACAAAATTGTCAAAATCATGCTAGGCAACTATTATGGTATTTCTTGAATTATATCCTAGAATTACAGACAATCTCGGTCAATATCCAAAGTTACTCGTAGTGCCAACTAAACTGATTAATTACCATACGCAATTGTAAGAAGTTAACACACACATCAAATATAGCAAAAATTCAGCTACCAGTCTTTCCGAGAACTGAATGCAAATGTCCGCATCATTTCTTCTTTTTTTCAAATAACTTCAGGAATTAATTAACTGTAGGGAGGTTAAGGAAGTTCAGTGAGAATTTTGTAAGTTCTGTCAATTTCTGCGTGTTTCAATTGAGCCCCACATATGTTCTTCTCAGTCATCATAGCCTTGCTCATTATCACATTTATTATCTCAAGATAGAGAATTCTTCAAATCCTGCTTCTCCATTCTAAATCCCTTCAAATAAGGATGCAGAGCCCATTAATATTTCTCTGGAGCCCCTAAACTGTATCTTCAGGGTTGTGAAGATCAAGGAAGATCTGGGGTTAGCTACTGTTAAACTGTAGTTGCGGATATTAATAGAAATAAAAAAAAATCTTGCCTAATCTAGTAGCAGCTAAAATTCATCTTTATTTCATTGTTACATTATATGTGATTGTCATGGTTCACTTTATTCCAATTTCTCCATTGATTTTTGATGAGTTACTGAAAATAAACCAATAAATAGCATCAATATTATCCCATCACGTGAATTTGATGAATGCTGTTCGGAAGCAAAAGAATCAGCTTGTGAACTCTGTTTAGAGTAGGAGGAAAATCATCGTGGTATATTTTGTCTACCTATTTAAAAGAAAGTAAGGCGAAGCTTGAAGAGCAGATAAGGTTTGCCTAGGCTTTGTGCTGATTAACCTCAAGTTTTCTGAATCTTTATAACCCACACCATTATTTGATTTATTTTTCTTTTGCAGTCGACTAGAGAGAGATTTTTCTATTGTTATTTAAGTATTTTCTTTGTATTCCTTTGTATAAAGTGAAATTTTCTTTTTCTAAAGCTAGTTTCATTGTAGAACTATACTATTAAATTACTGGAGCTTTACTTTTCTGAGTTCTTTGTGAAATGCACAACTGTTGGAGCTTAATGTAGAATACCATTTCACAATAAAATATATTAATTAAGGGAACAGTAATACTGGTTTATATTTTAGGTAAATTTGTGGCAGGTAATAAACTTGAAAAAATATTCATAAAATTTATAAAATTCTCAGTGGCTGCAATTGCAGTGCAAATGGACCTATGTTAGAATATCCGTGGCTAAGGATTATACAAGATGTCAATTATTTGCCAGTAATTTGTATCCATCTGGCATCATTTTTACATGGATAAGTCATGGATATTACTCCATAGTTTAATTGAGGTTTTATAGGCAATGTTGATTTATCACAATTGTGTACTTGCATTAACACATTATATTATGTTATATTCTGTTCTTGCCTTATTTACTCATTTTTATTGAAACATGATAGTCAAAATCAGGCTAAGCAACTATTATGGTATTTCTTGAATTATATTCTAGTATTACAGACAATCTTGGTCAATATCCAAAGTTACTAGCAGTGCGGAGCTAAGCTAATTAATTACCATACACAATTGTAAGAACTTAACACATGCATCGAATATAGCAAAAATTCAGCTAACAGTCTTTCCAAGAAATGAATGCAAATGTCCGCATCATTTCTTGTTTTTTTTTCTAATAACTTCAGAAATAAATTAACTGTAGGGAGTTTAAGGATGTTTATTGAGAATTTTTTAAGTTATGTCATTTTCTGCGTGTTTCAATCGAGCCCCACATATGTTCTTCTTGATCATCATAGCCTTGCTCATTATCACATTTATCATCTCAAGATAGAGAATTCTTCAAGTCCTGCTTCTCCGTTCTAAACCACTTCAAATAAGGATGCAGAGCCCATTAATATTTCTCTGGAACCCCTAAACTGTGTCTTTATTCATGACGGATATATACTGATGATGAGTGTTGTGAAACTGGATGAAGTACTTGCGGAAATAGAAGAATTAAAAAAAAAATCTTGCTCAATCTATTATTTCAATGTTACATCATATGTGATTGTCATGGTTCACTTTGTCCCACTTTCTCCATTGTATGGCTGATATTTACGTCTTTTGATTTTTGATGAGTTACTGAAAATAAACCAATAAGTAGCATCAATATTATCCCATCACGTGAATTTGATGAATGCTGTTTGGAAGCAAAAGAATCAGCTTGTGAACTCTGTTTAGAGTGGGAGGAAAATCATCGTGGTATATTTTGTCTACCTATTTAAAAGAAAGTAAGGCGAAGCTTGAAGACCAGATAAGGTTTGCCTAGGCTTTGTGCTGATTAACCTCAAGTTTACTGAATCTTTTTAACCCACACAATTATTCAATTTATTTTTCTTATGCAGGAGACTAGAGAGAGATTTCACTTTTGGAATTTAAGTATTTTCTTTCTATTCCTATGTATAAAATGAAATTGTCTTTTTCTAAAGCTAGTTTCATTGTAGAACTATGCTATTTAATTACTGGAGCTTTACTTTTATGAGTTCTTTGTGAAATGCACGACTGTTAGAACTTAATGTAGAATATCATTTCACAATAAAATATATTAATTAAGGCAGCAGTAATACTGGTTTATATTTTAGGTAAATTTGTGGCAGGTAATAAACTTGAAAAAATATTAATAAAATTTATAAAATTCTCTGTGGGCGCAATTGCAGTAGAAATTGACCTATATTAAAATATCCATGTCTAAGGATTATACAAGATGTCAATTATTTGCCAGTAATTTTTATCCATCTGGCATCATTTTTACAGGGATGAGTTATGGATGTGACTGATATATCTCATTTCGAATATTGAAAGTTGAGATAAAACCTGACTTCTAGGCAGTTTGATTGAGGTTTTATAGGCAATGTTGATTTATAACATTTGTGTACTTGCATTAACACATTATAGTGTGTTATATTCTGTTCTAGTCTTATTTACTAATTTTTATTTAGAAATAGTATTCAAAAAGATGCGAGGCAACTATTATGGTATTTCTTGAATTATATAGTAGAATTACAGACAATCTCGGTCAATATCCAATGTTAATTGTAGTGTGGAGCTAAACTGATTAATTACCATATGCAATTGTGAGAACTTAATACATCCATCAAATATAGCAAAAATTCAGCTAACAGTCTTTCCGAGAACTGAATGCAAATGTCCGCATCATTTTTTTTTTTCAAATAACTTAAGAAATGAATTAAGTCTAGGGAGTTTAAGGATGTTTATTGAGAATTTTGTAAGTTCTGTCAATTTCTGCATGTTTCACTCGAGCCCCACATGTATTCTTCTCGATCATCATACTTCCTCATTATCGCATTTATTATCTCAAGATAGAGAATTCTTCAAATCCTGTTCCTCCATTCTAAATCACTTCAAATAAGAATGCAGAGTTCATTAATATTTCTGTGGTGCCCCTAAACTGTATCTTTATTCATGATGGATACATGCTGATGATGAGGGTTGTGAAGATCATGGAAGATGTGGGGTTAACTAGTGTTAAACTGGATGAAGTACTTATGGAATTTAATAAAAAGAATAGAAATAATCTTGCCTAATCTAGTAGTAGCTAAGATTCATCTTTATTTCATTGTTACATTGTATGTGATTGTTATGGTTCACTTTATCCCAATTTCTCCATTGTATGGCTGAGATTTACGTCTTTTGACTTTTGATGAGTTACTGAAAATAAACCAATTAATATTATCCCATCTCGTGGATTTGATGAAAGCAGTTTGGAAGCAGAAGAACAAGCTTGTTAACTCTGTTTAGCATGGGAGGAAAATCATAGTGTTATATTTTATCTTCTTATTTAAAAGAAAGTAAGGCAAAGCATGAAGACCATATAAGTTTTTTCTAGGCTTTGTGCTGATTAACCTTAAGTTTTCTGAATCTTTATAACCCACACCATTATTTGATATATTTCTCTTTTGCAGTAGAATAGAGAGATTTCTCTTTTGTAATACAAGTGTTTTCTTTGTATTCATTAGTATAAAATGAAAGTCTTTTTCTAAAGCTAGTTTCATTGTAGAACTATACTATTTGATTACTGGTGCTTTACTTTTATGAGTTCTTTGTGAAATGCATAACTGTTAGAGCTTAATGTAGAATATTATTTCACACTACAATATATTGATTATGGCAACAGTGATAGTGATATATATTTTAGGTAAATTTGTCACCAGTAATGAACTTAAGAAAATATCAATAGAATTTATAAAAGTCACAGTGGCCGAAATTGCAGTAGAAAGAGACCTCCATTAGAATATCTCCAGCTAAGGATTATACAAAATATCAATTAATTGCCAGTAATTTGTATTCATCTGCCATCATTTTTACAGGGATAAGTCGTGGCTGTGTCTGATATATCTCATTTCGAATATTGAACGTTGAGAAAAAATCCTGACTTCTAGGGAGTTTAATTGAGGTTTTATAGGCAATGTTGGTTTATCACATTTGTGTACTTGCATTAACACATTATATTATGTTATATTCTGTTCTTGTCATATTTACTAATTTTCATTTAAACATAGTAGTAAAAATCATGCTAGGCAACTATTATAGTATTTCTTTAATTATATCCTAAAATTACAGACAATCTCGGTCAATATCCGAAGTTGCTAGTAGTGCTGAGCTAAACTGATTACTTACCATACGCAACTGTAAGAAGTTAACACACATCGAATATACCAAAAATTCAGCTAACAGTCGTTCCAAGAACTGAATGGAAACATCCCCATCATTTCTTCTTATTTTTCAAATAACTTCAAGAATGAATTAACTGTAGGGAGTTTAAGGAAGTTCATTGAGAATTTTGTAAGTTCTCTCAATTTCTGCGTGTTTCAATCGAGCCCCATAAATGTTCTTCTTGATCTTCATAGCCTTCCTTATTATCACATTTATCATCTCAAGATAGAGAATTCTTCAAATCCTGCTTCTCCATTCTAAATCACTTCAAATAAGGATGCAGAGCCCATTAATATTTCTCTGGAGCCCCTAAACTGTATCTTTATTCATGACGGATATATACTGATGATGAGGGTTTTGAAGATCAAGGAAGATGTGGGGTTAACTACTGTTAAACTGGAGGAAGTACTTGCGGAAATAGAAGAAATAAAGAAAATAATCTTGCCTAATCTAGTAGCAGCTAGGATTCATTTTTATTTCATTGTTACATTATATGTGATTGTCATTGTTCACTTTATCCCAGTTTCTCCATTGTATACCTGAGATTTACGTCTTTTGATTTTTGATGAGTTACTGAAAATAGACCAATAAATAGCATCAATATCATCCCATCACGTGAATTTGATGAATGCTGTTTGGAAGCAAAAGAATCAGCTTGTGAACTCTTGTTTAGTGTGGGAGGAAAATCATCGTGGTATATTTTTTCTACCTATTTAAAAGAAAGTAAGGCAAAGCATGAAGACCAGATAAGGTTTGCCTAGGCTTTGTGCTGATTAACCTCACGTTTTCTGAATCTTTATAACCCACACCAATATTTAGTTTATTTTTCTTTAGCAGTAGACTACAGAGATATTTCTCTTTTGTAATTTAAGTATTTTCTTTGTATTCATTAGTGTAGAAATTTACTATTCAATTACTGGACCTTTTCTTTTATGAGTTCTTTGCGAAATGCACAACTGCTAGAAACTAAGGAAGATATGAAAAAGAAAAAAAAATTGAGAATAGTGCTCAAAGTAATTATGTTTTTCCTTACATTGGAAGGTGATGATATTAGGTTGGTTAGACAATTGTAAGTAGGTATTAGTTGGTAGGCAGACATCAACCATGGAAGTATATTAACATTACTACATAAAGAGTACAGAGCAAAGATAAAAATCCATTAAAAACAGCCATCTTTGGTGTTAGGCTACTCAACTGATGTTCAAATATGCATCCCTCATAGATTCTGGTACTGTCATCTGTGCTATATGCTATATTCCTTGAAATACTTGTAAGTTGTGACAAAATTGAATATATTCTATTCACCAAATCTAGGTTTTTAGGGTCAAATGTTCAAATATATAGATATTTCAATTTATGATGCCCTCCAACCTCAGCGCATGTATACATATTTTGTGTAAACATTTTTTAATGAAAATATATTCATATTACTAATTATATTTTACAGTTTTTTTTATTCCCTTGTTACATATTTTTTAAAGTCTTGTTGTGCATGTAAACAAATTTCATGTTGTAAAGGGCAGGACAACATGAAGGTTTCCACTTTATGTACGTTGACTGATTGTGAACACAACGAAGCCATTAGTAATAGAAACACTTTCACGTATATAATGTTGGCCCTACAAATATTTAATTCTTTGCCAACAAATCACATGTATTGAGGTAATGTTTGCACTGGTGAGTCGATGACGTAAGCTTGTATCTGGCATACCTTGCATTGATTAAGTTCATGTATACCGTATGGTGTAATGCATAGTGAACCGTAGAATCTGATTGTTAGAATATAGAAAACAGCCAATGAGACATGGTTCGCCAGAAATGAGTGAATTTACCAGAGATATTGCTAAAAAGAACACTCTCTGCCAGCACACTTTATCTCAAAAGAAATGATAAACCATAACAAGAGTGAATGCAACAATCTGATAACGTTAACTAGGCATTAAGAATATATGATAAAGTGCTTGCTATTTTCAGAGCTGTGGGCGAGTTAGGGTCACGAGCTTTAAAGGAGTTACTCCTCACCCGTTTCCGAATCCTTATCCGTTTTCTAATTCTTAGTGCCTTGCTTGCTTACCAGATGGAGTGTTTCGCCCGGAGTAAAATATCCCGCTGATAAAGAGTACTTGACACCCCATCAGAGTTCGTACAGGCTCTGCTCTCCCTCTCTTGTTCTCGCTGGGTTAGACCCATGTTGACGAGGGTACTGATTGCGGCAGCGTCCGTCAGTCACCAAGTGGTGATCGTCGGAGTCGCCAGCGTCTTTGATAATCCTAGTGCCCTGCCCACAACTGCTGCTGTGTTAACGTGCCCGCCACTTCCCGAGGGCGCCTGAACCAAACCTTACGCCATCCAGTACCGGAACCACTGGAAAGGTACCTCCTCCATGAACCAAATATGCCAACCATTAGGACTGGCGACGCTGCTCTCAACGGAGGGTAATTCTTGCCTCCTGGACCAGTTCGCACGTCATAGTTCCCTCAACCTGTCGACCTGTTGGCCCCCTTCATGCAACCGCTGCCGGCAGTCGTAACTACGCCGGGATTAACAACCTCACTCACGACTACTCTGGTCGTTCGCTGCCAGTCCCACTTCCTCCGACCACATTCCTAGACGACCCGAGGTTTCGCGACGAGCGCCCATCTGTTGAAGACGACTGTGTATGTGAGTATCTCGCAATGACTTTAAAGTTGGCATTATCGATGATTGTACTGGCATCAGCCGTGGTTGTACTGGTAGATGTGCACTTTATTAGCCGTAGTTGTACTGATAGATGTGCACTTTTTTTATCAATCTGTTTACATATGACGCAGAACAACGTGATAAAACTTTTTAATAAATACAAAATGGGTAAAATTATCGTTTGGGACATCCAAATGTTTGAAGTTGAAATTATGTTTTTCCGACGGTTTGTGATGTGTTTTGAACGATTCTGACCTTCATTTCAACCACAAATCCAACGATAATTGGGGACCCCACTGGAAACCGGGGTTTTGGATGGAGGAAATAATAAAAGCAGTGATTTGCCGGAGAATCGAAGGTCAGAATCCTTCAAAAGACATCAAAAACCATCGGGAAAGAAATTGCAACCAAACGTAACCTGACAAACCAAAACCTAACTTAATAAACCAAACCTAACCTAAAAAGCCTAACCTAACCTAACCTAATCTAACTTAACAAGCCAAACCTGACCTAACAAACCAAAACCTAACTTAACAAACCAAACCTAACCTAACAAGCCAATCCTCAGCTAATAAGCCAAACCTAACCCAACAAAGTAAACCTGTCTTCGCAAACCACATCAAACCTGAAAAGCCAGACCTAACCTAACTAGCTAAACCTAACCTATACAAACCTAACCTAACCTAACAAGCTAAACATAAGCCTAACAAAACTAACCTAAACTAACAAACCAAAGCTAACCAAACAAACCAAACCTACCCTAGCAAACATAACCTAACCTAACAAACCTAACCTAACCTAACCTAACAAAGCTAACCTAACTTAAAGTTCGCTGGATGTTCGACACGGTAATGATACCAAGGGATGACTTCGCCATCAGTCATCATGACCCGGGCAGCTAAAATTCTTGGAAAAACTATTTTGATGTGTCTTTATGCGTAGGAGGAGGAGTGGGGGGAAATCACGTGAATTTAAATACTTAAGCCAGCCAGCATCTGTGATAATATTTGTCATTTGGATTTATCAAAATAAAAACTTGTCCATTATGAAGTTCTAATTAAAAGTGTTTATATTATGGGATGGATCAAATACATGCATTTTTTTTTTTTGTGTGTGTGTGTATGGAATTTGTTTACAACGTTGGTAACAATATTTGTATGTTTAAAGTCTTCAGAAGACATCAATGCACTGGGAGTACTTTACATACACGCACCAACCCATCCCAGCACATTAGGATGCGAAAAATTCTAGAACTTACAATCCGAAAAAAGAAAAAATTGAAAGAAAAATTTGCCTTTCCAAAGCTTTTAAAAAATCGTTCTCCAGTGCTTTTACCGATGTAAGTTCGTTCAGAAGCGTGATTTTTCAAGGAAAATTCTTTTTAAAAAGTTGCTTTCAAAGAGTAAATTTTTCAAAAACATTTTTCGGAACCTTTTGAAAAAAATCTCTTTTCCAAG
>JAUUDY010596053.1:0-10043 GCA_032361765.1 Panulirus inflatus | reverse complement strand
ATGTTATGGAAAGGTAGCTTGGAGATCTTACATACCAAACCTTTGCGATGTTTTAAATGCCAAAGGTATGGTCATGGAGAAAAGTCTTGTACTCTCTCATCTCGATGTGGAAAGTGTGCCAGCGAGTACCATGTTGCTGACAATTATACGGCCAAGGTGGCACTTTGCGTTACATGTGGGGGCAACCACCCGAGATGGTACCGAGAAGTTTGAAAAGGAAGTCTGCGCAGTTAAGGCGAAGGAACACATTTCATATGGTGAAGCAATGACGTGGATGAAGAAGCCATTTCTTCACTATAGACAGTTAATCTTTTATTCTCTGTAGATATAGTTAGCCATTCCTTTCCTGTAGATACAGCTAACCATTCATTACCTGGAGATACAGTTAAACATTCCTTCCCTGTAGATACAGTTAACCATTCATCCCCTATAGATACAGTTAGTCATTACATCCCTGTAGATACACTTAGCTATTTCTTCCCTGTAAAAACAGATACCCATTCATTCCTTGTAGATTCAGTAACCCATGCATTCTCTGTAGATACAGCTACCCATTCCTTCCCTGTAGATAAAGCTAAACGTACTTTCCATGGTTATACCCTTCCCTATTTCTTCCATGTTCATAGAGTTAGCCATTTCTTCACTGCAGATAGAGTTAACAATTTATTCCCAGTAGATATAGTTAGCTGTTCCTTCCATGTAGATAGAGTTAACCATTCATTCTCTGTAGCTAGAGTTAGACATTCCTTCTCTGTAGTTACAATGAACCATTGTAGATACAGCTACCAACTCCTTCCCAGTAAAAAGAATTAACCATTCATTACCTGTATATGCATCTGCCATATCTTTCTTGTAGTTACAGTAAACCATTCACTCCCTGTAGATACGGTTGGCCATTGCGTCTCTGTAGATACACTTTGCTATTCTTTCCCTGTAGATATAGATAGCCATTCATTCTCTGTAGATAAGATTAATCAATCATTCCCTGTAAATGGAGTTAACTATTCCTGCCCTTTACATACACTTAGCCATTTCTTCCCTGTACGTGCTTTATCCGCTCCTTCCCTGTAGATAAAGTTAAATGTTCATTCCCTGTGGCTACAGTTCTCCAGTCCTATCCTGTAGATAAAGTAAACCATTCAAATCCTGGAGACACAGGTAACCATTCATTCCCTGAAGATACAGCTAACCATCCGTTCGCTGTAAATGCAGTTGGCCATTGCTTATTGTAGATACGGTTCAATATAGATTTATCCATTCCTTCCCTGTAACCATTCCCTGTAACCATTCATTCCCTGTAGATAAGGCTAGCCATTCTTTTCCTGTTCATGCACATAAATATTCATTCCTTGAAGATACAATCAGCCATTCCTTCCCTGTAGATACGGTTAGCCATTATTCCCTTTAGATACACAGTTGGCCATTCCTTCCCTGTAGATAAAGTTAAACATATCTTCCCTGTATATTCACTTAACTATTTCTTCCATGTAGATAGAGTTAGCTATTTCTTTATTGTAGATAGAGTTAACTATTTATTCGCTGTAGATATAGAAAACCATTCATTCCCTGTAGATACGGTTACCCACTGTGTCCATGTAGATAAAGTTGAAATACCTTCCCTATATGTACACTAAAATATTTCTTCCATTTAGATAGATTTAGCCATTTTTGCACTAGAGATAGAGTTAACCATTTATCCCTGTAGATATAGTCAGCCAATCTTTTTCCATAGATACAGTTAACCATTCATTCCCTGTAGATACAGTTACCCATTCCTTAGCTGTAGGTAAAGCTAAACGCACCTTAACTATTTCTTCCATGTACTTAGAGTTAGCCATTTCTTTACTGAAGGTAGAGTCAAACACTTATTCCCTGTAGATATAGTTACCTACACGTTCCATGTAAATACAATTATCCATTCATTCCCTATAGATACAGTTAGATATTCCTTCCCTGTAGATATGGTTTAATATTAATTCCCTTTAGATACAGTTTACCATTACTTCCCTGTAGATACACTTAGCTATTCCTTCCTGTAGATACAGATACTATTCGTTCCCCGTAGGTACAGTTAACCATTCATTCATTGTAGATACAGTTAGCCATTCCCTCCCTGCAGATAAAGTTAAACATACCTTCCCTGGATATACACTTTACTATTTCTTCCATGTACATAGAGTTTGCCTTTTCTTCAATGTATGTAGAGTTAACCATTTATTCCCTATAGATAGAGTTAGCTATCCCTTCCCTGTTGATACAGTTAACCATTCATTTCCTGTATATACAGTTAGATATTACTTCCTTGTAGAAACACTTAGCTCTTACTTACCTGTAGATGATGATAGCCATTCATTCCCCGTAGATGTAGTTAACCATTCATTCCCTCTAGATACAGTTACCCATTCCTTCCATGTACATAAAGTTAAACATACCTTCCCTAGATATACCCTTAACTATTTCTTCCATGCAGACAGAGTTAGGCATTTATTCACTGAAGATAGAGTTAACAATTTATTCCTTGTAGATACAGTTAACAATTTATTCCTTGTAGATACAGCTAACAATTTATTCCTTGTAGATACAGTTAGCTACTCCTACCATGCACATATAGTTAACCATTCATTCCCTGTAGATGCAATTAGACATTCCTTCTCTGTAGTTACAGTAGTTACAATTAACCATTCATTCCCTGTTGATACACTTAGCAACTCCTTCCCTTTAGAAAGCGTTGGCCATTATTCCCTGTAGATGCAGTTAGCCATTCTTTCTCTGTAGATACAGTTAACCATTCACTCCCCGTAGATATGGTTGGCCATTGTATCCCTGTAGATACACTTACCTATGCCTTCCTTGTAGATATAGATAGTCATTCATTCCCTGTAGATACAATTAACCAATCATTCCCTGCAACTGCAGTTAACTATTCCTTCCCTCTAGACACACTTAGGCATTCTTTCCTTGTACATCCGATTATCCATTCCTCCGTGTAGATACAGTTAACCATTTATTCCCTGCAGATACAGTTCTCGAGTCCTATTCTGTAGATAAAGTAAACCATTCAAATCCTGTAGACACAGCTAACCATGCAGTTAGCCATTACTTACTGTAGACACGGTTCAATATTCATTCCTTGTTTATAGATTTATCAATTCCTTCCCTTGATATACGGTTAACCATTCATATCCCGTCGATAAGGCTAGCCATCCTTTCCTGTAAATGCACATAGACATTCATCCCCTGAAGATACAATCAGCCATTCCTTTCCTGTAGATACGGTTAGCCATTATTCTCTGTAGATACAGTTAGCCATTCCTTCCTTGTAGGTAAAGTTACTATAGATAGAGTTAACCATTTATTCCCAGTAGATACAGGTAGACAATCCTTCCCAACTGTTTCAGTTAACCATTCATTCCCTGTAGATACATTTACCTATATATTCCCTGGATATATACTTAAATATTTCTTCCATGTACATAGAGTTAGCCATTCTTCACTGTAGATATAGTTATCCATTCCTTCTCTGTAGATAAAGTTAAGCATACGAGTCCCTATGTACACCGTGGACAGCAAAACAGTTAGCTATTCCTTCCATTAGATATAGATAGTTATCATTCTTTGTAGATACAATTAACCAATCATTCCTGTAAATGCAGTTAACTATTCCAGCCATTTTTTCCCTGTACCTGCAGTTATCCAATCCTTACCTGAAGATACAGTTAACCATTCATTCCCTGCAGTTACAGTTCTTCAGACCTATTCTATAGATGAAGTAAAACATTCATATCCTGTAGATACAGGTAGCCATTCCCCGAAGATACAGCTAACCAACCAATCCTTGTAAGTGCAGTTAGCCATTCCTTCCCTATAGATAAAGTAAAGTATACCTTCCCAGTATAATTATTTCTTTCATGTAGAAAGACTTAGCCATTTCTTCACTGTACATAGAGGTAACTATTTATTCCCTGTATAAATAGTTATCCATTCCTTTCCTGTAGATAAAGTTAACCATTCATTCGCTGTGGATCCAGTTAGCCATTACTTCCGTGTAGATACATTTATCCATTCATTTCCTGTAGATAAGATTAGCCATTCCTTCCCCATAGATACAGTTAACCAGTCATCACCTGTTGAAGCAGTTAGCCATTGATTCCATGCAGATGCAGTTAGCCATTCCTCCCCAGTAGATACAGTTAACATTCATCCCCTATAGATACAGTTAGCCATTACTTCCCTGCAGCTATACTTAACTAAGCCTTCCCTGTTGCTACAGATAGCCACTCAATCCCCGTAGATACAGGTAACCATTCATTCCCTGTCGATACAGTTAGCCATTCCTTCCCAGAAGAAAAAAAATAAACAATACCTTTCATGGATATACTTTACCTATTTCTTCCATGTACATAGAGTTAGCCATTTGTTCACTGATTATAGAGATAACCATTTATTCCCTGTACATTTAGTTACCTATTCCTTCCCTATAGATACAGTTAACCATTCATTCCCTGTAGATACTGTTACACGTGCTGTCCCTCTATATACAATAGACCGTTCATTCCATATAGATAGTTAGCCTTTACTTACTTGTAGAAACACTCAGCTATTCCTTCACTGCAGATACAATTAAACATTCCTTCTCTGCAGTTATAATTAACCATTCATTATCTGTAGATATCGTGCGCAACTTCTTCCCAGTAGAAAGAGTTAACCATTCATCCTTGTCGATTCAGCTAGATACTTATCACCTGTAGAAAAAGTTAACCATTTACTCCCTGTAGATACAGTTAGCCATTGCTTCCCTGTAGATGCAGTTAGCTATTCCCTCCATAACATATAGATAGCCATTATTTTTTGAAGATGCAATTAACCAATCATTCCTGTAAATGCAGTTAACTAATTCCTGCTCTCTAGATACACTTAGCCATTCCATCCCTGTACATGCAGTTATCCATTCCTTCACTGTAGATACAGTTAACCACTCATTCCCTGTAGATAGAGTTCTTCAGTTCGATCCTGTAGATAAAGTGAATTATTCAAATCCCGTAGATACAGGTAGCCATTCATTCTCCGTAGATATAGCTAACCATCCATTCCCTGTAAAAGCAGTTAGCTTTCTGTAGACATGGTTCAGTATTAATTCCCTGTATATAGATTTATCTCTTCTTCCCTGTATATACAGTTAACCATTTATTCCATGTTGATAAGGACAGCCATTCATTTCCTGTACATGCACATAAATATTCATTCCCAGAATATAAAATCAGCCATTCCTTCCCTGTAGATACAGCTAGCCATTCAATGTAGACACAGTTAGCCATTCCTTTACTGTAGCTAAAGTTAAACATATCTTTCCTGTATATACATTGAAGTATTTCTTACCTGTAAATAGAATTAGCCGTTTCTCCATTAGAGATAGAGTTAACAATTTATTCCCTGTAGATGTAGTTCGCCATTCCTTCCCGGCAGATACAGAAAACCACTCTTTCACTGTAGATACAGTTACCCATTGCTTCCATGTAGATGAAGTTAGATATACCTTTCCTTTATATACACATAATTATTTCCTCTATGTAGATAGAGTTACCCATTTGTCCACAGTAGATAGAATTATACATTTTTTTTATGTATGTATAGTTAGCCATTCCTTCCCTGTAGATAAAGTTAACCATTCATTCCCTGTAAATCCAGTCAGCCACTCCTTCCCTGTCGATACATTTAACCATTCATTCCGTATAGATGAATTTATCCATTCATTCCCTATATATAGATTTATCCATTCCTTCCCTGTAGATACAGTTAACCAATCATCACCAGTAGATACAGTTTGCCACTCCTTCTTGTAAATACTTTTAGTCACTTCCTCCCTGTAGAATCAGTTAACAATTCATTCCCTGTAGAATCAGTGAACAATTCATTCCCTGTTCATACAGTTAACCATTCCTTCCTAATACATACAATTAAACATTCATTGCCTGTAGATACAGTTAGCAACTCCTTCCCTGTTGTAAAAGTTAGCCATTAATTCCCTGTAGATGCAATTAGCCATTGCTCCCCAGTAGATATAGTTAACCATTCATTCCTTGTAGATACAGTTAGCCATTTCCTCCCAGTAGATACATTTAGATATTAATTTCCTATAGATATATTCAGCCATTCCTTCCCCGTAGATACGGTTAGCCATTCCTTACCTAAAGATACAGTTAACTAATCATTCCTTGTAGATATAGTTAACCATTCCTTCCCTGTAGATATATTTAAACATTCCTTCACTGTTGATACTGTTAACCATTCCTTCCCACCATAAACACTTAAATGTTCCTTCCATGCAAATAGTGTTAGCCATTTCTTCACTGCATAAAAAGTAACCATTAATTCCCTGTAAATACAGTTAGCCATTCCTATCTCTAGATAAGATTAACCATTCAAACTTTTGAGCCACAGATAACCATTAATTCTCTGTAGATATAGTGAACCATTCATTCACAGTAAATGCACCTAGCCATTGCTTTCCTGTAGATACAGTTAGGTATCTCTTCCCTATAGATACAGTTAGCGATTCCTTCCATTAGATATGGGTAGCTATTCATTCTTTGTAGATACAATTAACCAATCATTCCTGTAAATGTAGTTATCTATTCCTGCCCTCTAGATACACTTCGCCACTCTTTCCCTGTACCTGTAGTTATTCATTCCTTCCCTGAAGATACAGTTAACCACTCATTCCCTGTAGATACAGTTCTCCAGGTAGCCATTCCCCGAAGATACAGCTAACCATCCATTCCCTTCAAATGCAATTAGCCATTACTTACTATAGATACGTTTTAATATTAACTCCCTGGATATAGATCTATCCATTCATTCCCTGTATATACAGTTCACCATTCATTTCCTGTAGATAAGGTTAGCCATTCCTTTCATGTAGATGCAGTTAGGCATTCCTTCTCTGTAGATAAAATAAAATATACCTTCCCTGTATATAAACTTAACTGTTTCTTCTATGTAGATAGAGTGAGCCATTTCTTCACTCTAGATAGAGTTAACAATGTATTCCCTGTATGAATATTAAGCCATTCTTTCCCTGTAGATAAAGTTAACCATTCACTCATTGTAGATCCAGCTAGCCAATACTTCCCTATAGATACATATATCCATTCATTCCCTATAGATAAAGTTAGCAATTCCTTCCCCATAGATACAGTTAACCAATCCTATAAGTACTTTTAGTCATTCCTTCCCTGTAGATACGGTTAACCATTCCTTCGCTATAGATACAATTAAAGATTTATCTCCTGTTGATACATTAGCAACTCCTTCCCTGTAGAAACAGTTAGCCATTAATTCTCTGTAGATGCAGTTAGCCACTTTTCCTCAGTAAATACAGTTAAACATTCATCCCCTATAAATATAGTTAGCCATTACTTCCCTGTTTATATACATTTAACTTCCTCCCTGTTGATACAGATAGCCATTCATTTCCCGTAGATACAGGTAACCATTCATTCCCTGTACATACGGTTAGCCATTCCTTCCCAGTAGAAAGAAATTAAACATACTTTTCCTGGATATACTTTATCTATTTCTTCCATGTACATAGAGTTAACTATTTCTTCACCGATTATAGAGATAACCATATATTCCCTATACATATAGTTAGCTATTCCTTCCTTATAGATATAATTAACCATTCATTCCCTGTAAATACCGTTAGACATTCCTTCCCTGTATATACACTTAATCGTGAATTCCATATAGATACATTTAGCCTTTCCTTACCTGTAAAAACACTTAGCTATTCCTTCCATGTAGATACAGTTATAAATTCCTTCTCTGCAGTTACAGTTAACCATATATTCCTTGTAGATACTGTTAGCAACTCCTTCCCTGTAGAAAGAGTTAACCATTCATACTTGTTGATTCAGAGCCATTTATTCCCTGCACAAACAGTTAACCATTCACTCTCTATAAATACAGTTAGCCATTCTTGCCCTGTAGATACAGTTAGCTGTTCCTTCCATAACATATAGATATCCATTATTCTTTGCAGATACAATTAACCAATCATTCCTGTATATGTAGTTAACTTTTCCTGCCCTCTAGATACTCTTAGCCATTCTCTCCCTGTACATGCAGTTTATCCATTCATTCCCTGCAAATACAGTTTACCATTCATTCCCTGCAGATAGAGTTCTCCAGTCCTATCCTGTAGACAAAGTAAAACATTCAAACTCTGTAGACACGGGTAGCCATTCATTCTGCGAAGACACAGCTAACCATCCATTTCCTGTAAATGCAGTTAGTCATTTATTACTGTAGACATCGTTCATTGTTAATTCTCTGTATATAGATTTATCGATTCTTCCCTGTATATACTGTTAACTATTCACTCCCTGTAGATAAGGTTAGCCATTCATTTCCTGTACATGCACATAAGTATTCATTCCCTGAATATAAAATCAGCCATTCCTTCCCTGTAGATACGGTTAGCCATTCTCTCCATGTAGATACATTTAGCCATTCCTTCCCTGTCGATAAAGTTAAACATATCTTCCCTGTATATACACTTAACTATTTCTTACTTGTAGATAGAATTAGTCATTTCTTCACCGTAGATAGAGTTAACAATTAATTCCTTGTAAATATAGTTAGCCACTCCTTCCAGGCAGATACAGAAAACCATTCATTCCCTGTAGATACAGTTAACCATTGCTTCTATGTAGATAAAGTTAAACATACCTTTCCTTTATATACACTTAACTATTTCTTCCATGTAGATAGAGTTATCCAATTATTCTCTGTATTCATACTTAGCGATTCCTTCCCTGTAGATAAAGTTAACCATTCATTCCCTGTAAATCCAGTTAGCCATTGCTTCCCTGTAGATACATTCAACCATTCATTCCCTATAGATAAAGTTAGCCATGCCTTCCCTGTAGATACAGTTAATCAATCTTTACCTGTAAAAACAGTTAGCCATTCCTTCCTATAAATACTTATAGTCATTCCTTTCCGGTAGAATCAATTAACCATTTATTCCTGATAGAAACAGTTAACCATTAATTCCCTGTGTATGCAGTTAGCCATTCCTCCCCAATAGATACAGTTAACAGTTCATCCCTTGTAGATACAGTTAGCCATTCCTTCCCTGTAGATACTTTTAGATATTCATTCCTTCCCTGTAGATATGGTTAGCCATTCCTTCACTGAAGATACAGTTAACCAATCATGAATTGTAGGTATAGTTAACCATTCCTTCCCTTTAAAGGTAGTTAGCCATTCCTTCCTTGTTGATACTGTTAACCAATCCTTCCCTCCATATACACTTAACTATTCCTTCCCTGCAAATAATTAGCCATTTCTTGACTGTATATAAAGGTAACCATTATTTTCCAAAAAATACAGTTGGTCATTCCTATCTCTAGATAAAATTAACTATTCAAAAATTTGAGCCGCGAATATCCATTCATTCTCTGTAGATATAGTGAATATTTCATCCGCAGTAAATGCAGTTAGCCATTGCTTCCCTATAGACAGAGTTAGCCATCCCTTCCCTGTAGATACAGTTAGCTAACCCTTTCATTAGATATAGATAGCCATTCATTCTTTGTAGATACAATTAACTAATTATTCCTGTAAATGCGGTCTCTATTCCTGCCCTCTAGATACACCTAGCCATTCTTTCCCTGTACCTGCAGTTATCCATTCCTTCTCTGAGGATACAGTTAACCACTCATTCCCTGTAGATAGAGTTCTACAGACGTATTCTATAGATGAAGTAAAACATTCAAATCCTGTTGATACAGGTTGCCATTCCCCGAAGATACAGCTAACCATCCATTCCCTGTAAATGCAGTTAGCCATTACTTATTGAAAATACGGTTCAATATTAATTCCCTGTATATAGATTTATCCATTCCTTCCCTGTATATAAAGTTAACCATTTATTCCCTATAGATAGGGTTAGCCATTCCTTTACTGTACATGCACATAAATATTCATTTATTGAAGATACAGACTTTCCTTCCCTGTTGGTACGGCTCGCCATTCCT